>WJEZ01000159.1:0-41441 GCA_009869925.1 Thalassaphorura encarpata
TTGGTCCCTGCTCGTAAAGATGAAAGATTTGTGTCAACAAGGAGTCGGAGAAAATTAACCGTGAAATAATTTATTGTTTTCACTCATCTCATAAAACACACAGGTTTTAAAATTCTAATCATAGCTCATTTTCCATAAATTCGGTCATTCTGTCCAAGTCTTAAATTTGACAGGCGTTAAAAGGAGATAAAAGTTACTGGCATGGTTTAACATAAAATCAATATTATTCAAATAAATAAAAAAATCAGATAGATTTTTGATGAATGAGTAGCTAAAAAGGCAAGTGTGATTGAAATGTTACAGGGCACGGACGTATTAATCAATTGGGTGGAGCTTACATCAACGGGCGTCCTCTTCCTGATCACATTCGTCTAAGGATTGTTGAATTGGCAGCAACTGGAGTCAGACCTTGTGCAATTTCTCGTCAGCTTAGAGTCTCTCACGGCTGTGTGTCCAAAATTCTACAACGCTACAACGAAACTGGGACTATTACTCCAGGGGTCATTAAAAACAGAGAAAAGTGAGTTACGGTCTCAAAAAATAATTTTAGTCCTGTCTAAAAAATCATAATTATTTATCTCATTTGTTTTTTTTGCAGATTAGCCATGAATAACTTGACAGGGGTAGACGCTCACATTCAAGCTATGAAAAAGAATCATCCTGATATTTTCTCATGGGAAATACGAGATAGGTACATTTGACTTTATTTATTTTTGCCTTGAAGCTAGAATTTCTGATAAGGAGTTGAAAAATTCAAAAGTAGGGTCAATCTAGCACTGAAATCTGCTTTGGAATTTTGAGCCTAATCTTAACCAAAATTCAAAGAAAGGAAACACAGGATAAAATTAATTAACTTAGACTAAATTTTTGCTGACACGATGTACAACAGATTGTCGTTGGGGACATGCAGAGCACATGTAGAGAAATAATTTTAAGATAAGGCAAGACAGAGAATTTTTCCTTAATTTATTTTTTGCTGACCTAAGCTCAGGCACAAATATTTTGTTGCCAAGCAGATAAATCATTCATAAATAAAGATCCACGCACAAACCACGCATAAATAAATAAGATTGTTTACGCGTGAATTCTTAAGAACGTAAAATCTACAACAGACAGAGTTTTGCTTAGTCGTCATTATTTTGAGTCTTCACAGGCGCCAGTGGCCCACCAACCTTTAATTTTTTTAATGAGTCAGATTTTGTTTTTGTATTTTTAGCATATGCAATCCAGTTTTATCAAGGCTAAAGTTGAAATGAATGAATTCTTGTTGTCAAGTGTAGTAATAGATAAAAATAATGGTTTGATAATAAATCTTTCTCTTTCTTTGTTCTTGACGGACAACGTATTTTCCTAAAAATCCATTTTGTGATGATTCGTCAATTTAACTTAAAGCCTGGCGTCTGAAGGGTCTGTCCGGCCAACTAAATATTTCATTAAGTACGCAATAAGTAGCAAAGAAATTTTGTAGGACCGGAAGAACACCTGCAGAATTTTTTGGCATGAGATGTCATTGTTGTTGATTTTTGCTCCTTCCTGTTGTGTCTGTTGTGTTTTGGCAGACTAAACTCCGACTATAGGAATGTCCACACTGTCATTCAATCATGTCATTATTTTGGTTTTAGGTTACTCGAGCAAGGAATTTGCAACCGAACAAATGTTCCTACCATTAGTGCAATTGCAAAGGTTGTCCGGGAGTTGGACTATGATGAGGATGAGGATGACGAAGACAAGGTGGTCATTACTGGTAAGGAATTTCCATTCATGTACTTTAATTCAACCGTCTGCGTTGGCGGTGACCCAAAATCATAGCTGGGCTAACTTACGCAATAATTCAATCAATCGGAACATTTCTTCGTAATGGACTTTGAACTGTGCTTAGCATTTATGACTATGACTTTCTTTGCATTAGCACTTGAAATCTTGCGTTTTCATTTTTTTAATCCATTTTTCCTTAGCCGCAGAAAATGGGATGGCCCGCAATACACGCATATGCCTCCGGACCTTTTGCCACGGAAAATTTAGACTAAGGTGTTCAGAAACATTGTGACGGAGGTTTCGCGCCTATTAATATGCAAAAATGAAAGAATGAATTGTCCAAATACGCAATGCATATCATTGAGGTTGAAAGCGAGATGAAAAATGTATTTTTCGCTGGTTTCATTGACATTTAGTAGCGGACTCAACCAGCAAAAACTAATTTCTTTCTTAGTCAACTTAGCCTAGTTTTTATCACCATCTTTTTTCACAGAAGAACGAGATGAAGCTGAAACTGAGGATAAAAATGGAAATGAAAATATGAGACAATTAGAATTTGACGAGGATGGAATCCAAATCATTCCGCTCAAAAAGAAACCGAGGAGAATTCGTACAATTTTCACGCCGGAGCAATTGGATGAATTGGAAAAAAGTTTCAAGAAAATGGAATACCCGGATGTTTACACAAGGGAAGAATTATCTCAAAGGACAAATTTAACAGAATCACGGATCATGGTAATTAATTTCTGAACATTTCCGCGATAAAATCGATTTAACCATTCAATATTGTAATTTTGTTTATTTATCTAGGTTTGGTTCAGCAATCGTCGTGCAAGGAATAGAAAGCGTTTGGCTGAAAATGAGCAGAAATCTTCATGGCATCATGAATATTTGAGGTTGACTATTCCATCAAGGGAAAAAGCAAAGGGAATGGGTGGACATTCCACTCTGTTATCTACAGTTACTCCACAGACCCATGCTCAAATTTATACGTTGCAAAATAAAATCCGTTTTCCTGGAATTGGATCTTCACAGGGTAAATCTCAACATAGATGAAATCTTTGTATAAATTAATATTTTTTGTATCTGTTTTCTCAGCATTGGCACAAGAATATTTGAAACAAGCAAACTTTTCATCAGTGTCAAAATTTGGAAGTGGATTTAACATTGAGTCAGTATTGGCCCCAATGGCATCTACTGGAAATTCGAATAATCTGGGTTACGATTTGACTCCAGTAGGAAAAGAAGGAAAGGGACAAAGCTCGGTTGGAAATTCTTCTAACATTTGGAACAATTCAGATAATCAGGTCTATGATTTGACTACAGAAGAAAGAGAAACTTTGTTTCATTACAAACTGGATAAAACACAAGGACAAAGTGCATCTACAGCTACTGGGGCAGCTGGGTCTTTTAACATTTGGACAAATTCAGAAAATTCTGTTTGCGATTTGACTCCAGCAGAAGAAGAATCCTTCATTCAATATCAATACAAACAAGTCAAGGGACAAGGCTCTTCTTATATTCCAACTTCAGCCAATTCAAATAATCCGATGATCGACTTGACTCAAGTAAGGAAACATTTCAATTTACAAATTATATCACCCAACTAATTTTGATTTGGTTTATTTTAGTATTGCAGCGAAAGATTCTCAAATTATGGGAATGGGACTGGAAGAAATTCTTCCAATGATGAAGACATGTTGTATGGATCATTGGCTCAATTTAATGGCAATGAGAAATCCATGACGCCATGGATTTCGCCACGTGAATCTGCATCTTCTTCTGAAAGTTCATCTGCCAGTGGGAGTGCTTCAAATTACGTCAATTCGCCCAACAGTCAATTGCAACTGGAACAATTCTACGGTGGGTGGTAAAACTAGAAATTCTGGTTGGTTTCATAACCTAGCCCAGAGTTTTTAATAATTAAAAACATTAATTTTCATTAACTAGTAAGAAAAGTAGCTTGCTTTCAAAATTTTAGTAGAATAATGTCCTAAATTATAATATTCCTGATTTTAGTGATAATTGTACTTACAACCTGAAACATAATACCTTCCAATGGATATTTTGACAAATTCTAGCTAATTTTTTTATTAGATTATGTAATACTAGTAATAACATTAGTAATTAATAATATTTGAATAGTTTTAGCCTTACAAGGTAAATAATTTATGCATTGTTCATCTACGTCTTCCAGTCGAGTGGCAAGATGCAAAATTAACATCGAGTGAAGTTCCGTGTACGGGTTTTTGTTGTGTATAATGAATTAGGAGATCTTTATTAGGCAAAGAAAATGCTTACATAAATATATGCTCATGCTTAATTTACAAGTAATCTCAACGTGTACAAAACAATGCTCAAAAATGGGCCCAATCCCGAAAAGAAACAAATTACAAATCTACTAGTTGCGGTCTGGTTCTACGGACGATGCTATACTTAAAATTTATTATTTTAGAAAACGATAGTCGATAGAAATTGGATCAGATACTAGAATAAAATACTACTCTGTACTATTTCCTTTAATTAGCCTGCATTATGAATGTTGATTTCAAGATTGAATTACTTTAATAATTTATAATGTAAATTAGCAAGAATAATAGTTCGCCTATCATAATAGAGCTGAAAACCTTTAAATTTTTAAGTTTAGTTGTTAACGCTTGCTACTTAATAAATTTGTCCAATCTTTACTCTGTAGTCTTTCAAAAAACATTCTTAGCGTTTTAGATCTCTGGACATTTGGACTCTGGAAGCATTCCAGGCATTGCTAAAATTCTTTCGTGCACAAAAATATAGTCCAATGTATGAGAAACTGCAATGTGTTTTACGCATTTGTATCCTTTGCCTATCATAAATGGAATCACCTCCAGATGAAGTGGTGGGTGAATTTCAATTGCAAATACCTATACAAAATATTTACAGATTATTATCCGATAAATACAAAATTTGTATGTGACGAACCTTGATGAAAACTTTGTCAAATGGAATCGTTTTTAAAATTGGTAATTCTGCCATTTCCACGTCCAAAGCAAAGAAATCAATTTCAAATCTATTCAGTGCTGACAGTATAGAGTAAAATGGCAAACATTTGACGTCAAATGTTCTATTGTTGTTTCGTTGATCCCAGGCAGGAACCAAATGCCAACCATACTCGGCCATTCCACCACCAAATGACCCATAGTCCAATTTTTTCATTGTTACCTTTCAATTTTTTGAATGGTTGGTTAATTTCAAAAATATGTAGAAAAAATCCTTACTATTTCTGGATATGGTTTTGTAGAAAGGCAGGCATTTGAAATCCATGATTTCCTATTCTTTTTAAACAATGGTTCCAGTGGAATTGGATCACTTTCAATTAGCAGTCCATTCCATGAGTAATCTCGCTCCAGGACCAACGTATTGGATAAAAATTCTCCATCGTTTGCCCCACATTCAATAAAAAATCCATTCGTCTGGAAAATAATTAAAATTAAATTGATTGATTGATTGACCAATACGGAATTCTGCCGCTGCCGTATTTGTTACCTTATTTCCCAAATAACGTTGCACAACTTTCCATTCCTGCCCATCGGCTACGGTTGGATCTGCCATGGGGTAAAGCAAATTATAAGGTTCCCTGGATGGGGGAAATAAATGATGATGACGAATGTAATTTAATAAACGCTCGTCACTTTGATCCAAAAATACTTCTACGCCATTGAATACTTCCTCAGAGCTCAGTTCACTTTTATCAACTCTGTAATTCAGCGAATGAGTTTGTGAAATTTTAGAATTTTTCAAATTTTCTTTGTACAGGGGCAACGACAGAATCCATTTCGCAATAATTGGGAATTTCACAGCAATTAAAATACAGAAAAGGAGAAAAATAAGGCGCTTTAGATTATTGTTCAATAATTGAGCCATTATTGGTTAGTTTTTTTTAAATGTTCTGGGACAACTAAACGTATTGGCTTTAGCAAAGGCTGAGTAAACGTTACTAATGAGTCTTACACGTAGCATTTACATTTACAATGGTTCAGTTCTTCCTAATCATATTTTAGCCCAGCCGCACTGTGTATGTGTTAATAGTTTGAACCAACCAAGTTAATTGCCAAGTGTGAGTGAAAATGTTGCATATTAACTACATAATTTTTTCAGCATCTGTCACAGTCTCATCTCAAATTGCAATCTATCCAACTGATTTCTTCCACTTACATAATTTGTTGGGGGCGTCTGGTACCATATTTTGGAATTTGACATGTTTAACTTCATTTTCGTAATGCATGTAACATATCCAATGCATTAATTTACAATGGTTCAGTTCTTCCTAATCATATTTTAGCCCAGCCGCACTGTGTATGTGTTAATTGTTCGAACCAACCAAGTTAATTGCCAAGTGTGAGTGAAAATGTTGCATATTAACTACATAATTTTTTCAGCATCTGTCACAGTCGCATCTCAAATTGCAATCTATCCAACTGATTTCTTCCACTTACATAATTTGTTTGGAGCGTCTGGTACCATATTTTGGAATTTGACATGTTTTACTTCATTTTCGTAATGCATGTAACATATCCAATGCATTAGTAAAATATTAAAATAAAAATTGACCTTCCTTTGGAAATCTAGTAGGATGCCCTGTCCTACTAACATAATAGACGCAAATCTCACATTTTTTACAATGTATAACACGTCAGCAAATTTTGAAATTTGTTGTTAATTTGTGTCACAGAAGCTACAAATAATTTGTACAATAATTATTCATAAAATGTACAGAACAATTCGGAATGAAGAAAATGAATTTAAGTCTAAACCGTATGCTGTGCTTGTATTTCAAATTCTGTTGAAGTTTAGAATTTTACCATATCTTGAAATAACACATTTTACGTTAGGAATAGATTCAATTAGGACTATTCGGGAATCAAAATTTAGCATTGTTGAGATGTTTCACTCAATGACTCAAAGCTAGGTCAAAATTTGAATTTCCCACTCTTTTGGTCACGCCGGGTTCAGTCCTTCCTTCCTTCCTGCTTTGCCTCATCCTCTTCACTAATTCGTTGGACGACAAGCGAGACACATCTAATCTGATTCATTGGCATTTTGAATTATAAATTAAAATTTCTGAAAATAGAATTCGTCGACTAAATTGAACACTTTTCTTGGTCTCACTTCGTCCAACCGATTTCCTATCAAATCTGGGCCACCGTGTCGAATATTTTCTACATTTTGGATGACAAAACTCAACATTGGTGGATGACCGATAGGTAAGTTGTAAAGTGGCCTAGCGATGCTTATTTTCCTATTAAATACGCTGATAGTTTTAAGTTTGATTTAATTATAACTTTTTGGACTCATGCCGTTTGAACCATGGAAAGTATTAAAATTCGAATATATTTTCTCGGGTGGCAGGCAATGGCATGGTTCTATTTAATTTGAAGTCAAAAGAAACTTTACAAAGTCTAGCTTCCGGAAAGATTTGACCGTTTCGGTCGTCAGACGATGGAAGAGGTCAAATCTTCTGAAAGGTAGCCTTAGATTTGACCGTTTCGGTCGTCAGACGACGGAAGAGGTCAAATCTTCTGAAAGGTAGCCTTGGTCACGGTGCTTCCGTAGCAGCATGTTTGTTTGGCTGGAATTGACCTATGAACTTACCATACTGGCACGACCAGCCAAACAAACTTCCATGGAAGCACCGCGGACTCAATAAAGTTTGTTTTGACTTTAAATTAAACAAAACTATGTTATCCCTCATCCGAGTCGAATTTTAATCATAACTTATTTTGAGAACATTCTAGACGTGAAAACTTCTAAGCTGAGACGTATTCTCTGTTTTCGTTTACTCCTCTAGCTGCTTCTGTATCCCAACCGGACAATAAATCCCGTCGCTCCAATTCGTTTGTAACATCGCCTAAATTCAACTTTAAATTATCACCTCACTGGGAAAAGTAAGTTGTCAACTCTTGCTGTTGCTGTTGCTGATAATGAAAATATCTCACGTCTGCCTGTAGTGAAATTAATTGAATTTATTTTAACTCGTCGATTATTTTGAGTAGATGAAGAAATTCTAAGCCCGTCAATCACTCCGGCGACAAATCAGGAAAAATAAAGCAGAATTCCTCTGCAGAATCCAAGACTAAAGTGAAATCAGCTACGATGGAACGCGATCCCCTTTATAAGCATCCATTAGCTAAATCTCATAACTCAACGATCCAAATCAAAGCAGCCAGATTGGAATATGAACCCTCCAGTGTTTACTTGCGTAAAATCCACTCAAAACGAAAAGCCGAATCTGCCAAACTGGATTCTGATTCCTCACTGGTGTACTCTGCTGCAAAAACGTCCGACTCAACAAAGGTGAAAAAGGTTAAACGTTCTGACATCAAACTCGACTCATTCAAAATTAAGGACAAAGCTTCTCGTGGCAAATCGGATTCATCAAAAGTCAAGTCTGAGCCCTCAAGAGACAATACTCCAGTCAAATGTGATTCATCATTAAATATCCATTCTAATAACTCACAATTGCCTAAAAAGAAGAAAAAGTTCAGCCGACCACTTTCTCCACTACCACCCTTCGCATTTACCTTCGAAAGGCCAAAAGTCGTTTTTGTAAAAATGCCAAAGCGTGATGCCAATTGACTGTTGACTGTCGAAGAAGCTTCTGTTAAACTTGTATAACTCATCAACACTCCCAGTACACTACATTATTCAACTGGTCAAATCCAAAAAATGTGATTTCTTAAAATGCCAATGTTCAATTATTTACAAAATTCCCGCATATTTTTTATAATTTACGTAATGACTATTTACACTGTTAAACTAAACAATGATGCGATTAGTTGGCTAATTAGATGAAACTTAAATACGATGTCATTTGTAGCCGTTCCCGTTGGCCTTTAAAAAATAAATAAATGCATAACTATGCTAATTCGTCAACTAAGCGTGGCCGTGATTGATGCATTTTTTGTGATTCTTATTAATTAGTCTAAAATTAGTAAAACTATTTACACTGTTAAACTAATGGCTAATTAGATAAAACTTAAATACGATGTCATTTGTTACCGTTCCCGTTGGCCTTTAAAAAAATAAATAAATGCATAACTATGCTAATTCGTCAACTAAGCGTGGCCGTGATTGATGCATTTTTTGTGATTCTTATTAATTAGTCTAAAATTAGTAATTAGTGAACCAGGGATTAGGAAATAGGCAAGCAGGTTATAAAATTCTTCCTTGTAGAGATGATACGAGAAATTGAATTGGGTCGATTTTAGTGCTCTAGTGTTGTTTAACTTTTCACTTTGACTCCTTGCTGAGAAATGAGATGAATGACATTGACATTTGGTCGTATCGTAGTCTCCTCAATGTGTACACAAAATCTCATCTCGTCCTCGTCAATGTGTAGATCCAATTGACTCAAATCTTTTTAATGAATGAAATGAATCTTCAAGCAAGGGGAAATGTACAACAATTAAAAAAAGCTTACGTACGTACGATTTGATCATAGGGTGGGAACGGAATGCAAAGTATTCAGCCAAAAATTCCACTCAACCTCTACTCTGTCAGCAGGTGACAAAATGAAATGAATGAGAATTGTTCATCTAATTGTTGCCCCATTTTCATTCTTGTCTGTCATTCTCACCTATCTCCTTCACTTTTTAAAAGACAAAGTCACCCTACCCTTCCACCTGGACAATTTTTTACTTTCACACTCCTCGCTATAGTCCAAAATTAGATTATAACCAAACCGTTCGTCGAATTTAGAGTGATGAGCCTTAAAATATTTTGAAAAGTTAATTATGCCTATGACCTGCACTGCCTTTTTGTTGACAATACAATAAGAAACCTCAAATTCACTTTTCCATAGAGGATTTTTTTGAGATAATTAAAATAATTTTGACAAGTTCCATATGATTTTTGTTCATAAAAAGAGAGAGGAAGACCTCCCGGGAGTCTGAAAAATACGGGGCAGTAGAATAAAAGGATCTTAAACAATTGAACGACCAACAGCAACAGTTTCAAAAAGTAACACAGGTAGCAAATAGGAGCAGACGTACGGAAGATGAGACGCATCAATTTCCACTTGCACACGCTTAGCTAAAAAATTTTGATTGATTTGTATTATACAAAAATTTACGTATTTGTACTACCACGGTTTGTGTTCGTATCAGAATTTTATTTTTTGATAAAAAATTGGACGAATTTTGAGGATTCTGTGAAAATGGAAGGATAGGTGATTGGCGATGCAGAACTATTTCAATTTACGTACTTGCCGATACTCATTGAGGCAGAAAAATGGACTAACGTTAAAGTTGAAAGACAATATGGAATTCCGTGGTTCATTTACTTTTGCTTTGAGTTGGAGGAATCCGTTCTGCCTCTTTGATCTGCGTGGGACTCCCGACTTGAAGAATTTTTGTGGCTTGGAAGAATATGGCTGCTGATAATTTTGTTGCACTTGGACAGGAATACAAAAAAATAACAACAATTTTTGGACCAAAACCCATAATTTTTTGAAGCAAAGTGTTCTGTTCCAAATTAGTTCATAATTGTTAAGAATATTTTCATTGTGTTGCGCAATGGTAATAATTCGTATGGATAAGGAGAGAGTGTTTTTTATTTATATTTTTCTTTTGATGTATAGATTCCCCCTGGGGGTGACATCCTGTGAATAATAGGCGAGACAGTCCATTTCAACGTCGGTAGCTTCATTTTAAATGAGCGTATCCATGGAAAAATGAAGAGAAATTGAAGGGCTAGGGGCAAAGACAAGACAAGACGAAATCTTTCCTAGTGACTTGACTTGTCACTCACTCATCTGTGACGAATCTCTTTTCCCCGTTTCGTTTTCTCCTTCATCAACATTTTTACAACACTTTTGATTTTGTTTTCTGATAATTTCAGTCCGTTTGGCCATGAATGTATCAAATTTCCCCGAAAATTCTTAATTTTACATCAAATTCTTAATTCACTCATGATTTTTTTTTAAATCAGAAATTGTAAATTAAATTTTATTCCAAGAAAAAACATAATTATACATGCTGGGCTCTTGAGTTCGGTCTAATTTCACTCCTCATTATTGTCAGCACTTAAGAATAAATTGAAGAACAGTAGAATATCTAATTTTGTGTTTTAATTTACATTGCGTGAAGGAAGGACGGTCGGTAGAATGTGAGATTGTTAATCCGTGTCCAAAATTATAAAAATATCGGCCCTCTCCGTCCATGTAAATTGGATCAGGAAACTCTAAATGAGTTTTCATCAAACCATGAAGGCATGACTTTGTTATTAGATATCATTATGTGTGTATTACTGGCTCAAACTATTAATCTATACAATGGAGCCCAGGATAAGAGAAAATTGAACATGGGGACCCGCCTCCTCATTTTTTAAGATTTTTTAAAGCAATCCTTGTCTTTAGTTTCATTTAATCACCCAGTGCTTATATTTCCCATGCTGCTAGAGCATTTAGTATGAATTTTGGATTCATTTTTAATTGTGTAAATTCAATTTGCACGTATAGAGTGTGAATTAATTGTAAATTAATTTTCCGTTGTTATTGTTTAATTTGAGGATGAACGAAATCGGAGAATGAGTGCGAAAGAAATCCATTCGCTAGACCATTTTTGCATGGTGATTCTTCATGCCCATTTCAATTTCCTTCTAATTACACACACTCTTCTTTGTCAATTATCTCGAGCCCATAGCACAGCTTCTTAGCTCCTGTATCGTCTACTCTACTCTGTCGTCTACTCTTTACTCTAGTCTAGCAGAAAGCAACAATCAAAACGAATCTACATGAACTGCCTGCCATACGTTACACATTCTTTAACTCTCGTCTTGTCGTAGAAAATTTTAACCTAATTGCACTCCTCCTGCTACATGGATCGAATCTGACAAGTCCATATGGTTTAATGAAGAGACTGATGAAGCATTGACTTTGATTTTAATAAGTTTTTATTCAATATTTCAACTCAACTGGCCAATGATCTTCTTATTTGACCTAGTTCGAATTAAGCCTTTGAAGTTCCGGCCTTTTCCTCAACTGCTGGAGCCTGGGCTTTAGTTCCACTAGGCCCTGGTACTGGGTCAGAATTTCCACCCTGGTGTTCACTTTCGGACTTTATCCCCTGTCTCGAACCCGAAGCACCAACTTCCGCGACTGTGGCTTCGGCATCCCCATTCTGAGTATTTGACATCAAAACAGCTCCAGCAGGAGCTGTTGTCCCTTCCAAGGGGCAAATTCTTGTAACAAGCCTCTCCAAGCAATTTCCCATGTTCTGAAATGAAAAGCATACACTATTAAGTTCAGACTTACAAAATTGGTCATTAATTGGGAGCAGTCCAATTCACTAGGTCAGTTAAATACTAAATTTAACATATTTCTCCTTAAAAGGCTAAACTAAACTGCTAATAATAGCCAAATTTTTATGAATACTTACATCAATATTGAAAAATAATCGGTCCGATATAGGTGAGCTGACAAAATCTGCCTGTTACTTCCTCAATTTTTGCGATATTAATGCAGAAACGTCCACCTACTCTGCTACTGCTTTCCTAAACCTGACGTGGACTTGACTTGTTGTTCTTCTCCTCAGCCTAGTTAACAAGTCAAGGAACATGACATATGATTTAACATTTGATTGTAATGCATTGACGGGTATTAAAATACAGGAGTTAATTTGCCTGCCTGCAGTAGTGGGTGTATGACGAGACGACTAGCCTGGCCCCGGAAGTAGGACCGCCTACCCGCTCGCTGGCCGAGTGTCAATGGTCAGTCCGATTTTACAATAACAATAACAATGTACCCGAAGTCGGACTTGTGCCTTTGCAAATGCAATGCATGGGTGAATCCTATCTAGCTAGCAATGTCAAACTGGCAACTAATTTTGAAATAAAACCCGCCAACTGTCAATTAGTTAGGCGGGTTCGTATAAAAAAGAGTTAATTGGGATTACACACAAAGTTTGAGACGGATTGGTTGAATAAAATGGGTTGTAATCCATATGATTAGTTTGGGGATGAATGGATTTATTTTGTTGATTAGAGATGCTCAGAGAGGGGGATGAGGGGAACAAAATCAGCGAATGAAATGCATTAGAGCATTTGAGCATGGTGATTCGCCATACCCATTATCCTCATCCCGTCCAACTCCTTAATCACACACGCTTCTCTCTATCTCTTTCTTCTTTGTCAATTAGTCATCCATCTCACCCATTCTACTTTTGTATGCACAATATCTACTCTGCTTCTTCTATCCAAGTTTAGTAAATGATTTTTCTGCAAATTTTCACGGAATGCAATCCAATTTTATTTATTCCAATGAAACAAAACCACTGACACCATATAATTTAGTAACTCGTCTTACACTCGACAATTAATTTCCCAATAGCGAACTGCAAAGGGCAAACAATTAATTACGTAAGATTAGTTCAAAACATAAATTTTGCTTTCTATTTCACTCTAAATTATTTTGATTATTCTTACCAAGCCCTGAGGTCCCACTCGTGTTCCGAGTACCTCTATTTTAATCGAATTGCCTGGTGTAATCCTCTTTCCTGTTTCAGGATCCAAGATATCCGGTCCCAATCCCAACAACAAAGACTCCACACGCAATGTCAATGGAATAGACTAAAAGAAACAAAAATTATTTAGTATATGTGTTGCGCTGCAGTGTCAAAATTAATCAAAAACTAAAATCATGACTAAAAAATGAACTTACGTTTCTAGGAATGAAACAAGGGATGTCCCCAATTGTGCAAAATAATCCAATATCTCTCACTTCCGTCACAATTCCAACAACCCTTTCCTTTTTCGTCGGTCTATAACTTATAGCTTCAAATGTTACTCTGAAGAGGATCTTATTATTTGGAATTTTGAGGAGGATTGGCCGTTCATAGTTTAAATTCATGACTCGGATAATAAATCCGAATTTTTTATACGGTTTTGATTCAAACTTCCTTCTCAATTCTTCCAGTAAATGTATTTTCACACATCCAACCGTTTTGTTGACACAAAGCACGTCTTTAACCTTGACCTGTAAATTATTATTACAAACACTTTAGTAAAACTAATCATGAAAAGGAAGAATTTAAATATAACATTTAAATATTAGCACGACCCTTCCATTTATAAGGCTCTACCCAAGTAAAAGTGACCGAATAAGAAAAACTACTGTCTATCTATTATTATACTGAATGTTTTAATATATTATTCTTGAAACTTACAATGAAATACATTGTGTATCTTAGAACAAGTTGATGATGAACTGATTTCATGAAGCCAAAATATTTTTCACAGTCACTGACGGTCCGGAATTGCTCAAAAATAAGCAAAATTTCATAAAAATTTCTGTTCATTTATTTTCAAAGGCAATGAGCGAGCATACGTAGGATTAGAATTTTAAGAGGAGAGGGTGAGTTGTAAATCAAATAGGAGAAGAAAAGGGTGATTTGTACACAAGTACTCTGTAAGTGACTGACGACAGATACTTTGACGACTCAACAACAAACAAGGGATGATCAGTAACAGTAAGTAGTACTTGACAGGTAAAAGGCAGAGGACAAAATCTTCCGTCCGACAAGGCAAGGCATGGGACAAACACTCACGAGTTGTAAAAGTGTTGATGAGTGATTTAATGGTCATTTGGGCACAGGAAAGTGAATTAGTCCCATGAAATTTCAAAGGGACTCTCGGTAGTAGTTGTCAATAAAACTTTATAGTAGACTAGACCCGTTAGCCTTTAGAATTAGTAGCAAAAATACAGCAATAAATTAATTATAACACGTGATCAGAAAGTATGGGTTAATGAGATAACCTAGAATTATTTCCAATTACCTGCATAGCATTGCATAAATTCAAGAAAAGTGCTGCTGTGGATTTTTCTTCTACAGTTCCTAATTTTTTTATGTTTTGAGTTACGTTACGGGTAATAGAATCCAGCACATTTGTTCAATTGAGCAATAAAAGAACATGGAATGCCTGTCGTGCCATGCATGGCTTTAGGATGGAAGGATCAGCCAAAATCTGAACTAAACTCAAGTGCTTGTGCAATTCTGGAGTATTCTGAGTTAATGAGGCGTGCTGATTTTGTAGTTGCTGTTGGGTGCGGGAGCTCATTTGGGTGGTCTAACCTCACTTAACCTTTAATCACCTCTCCCACAAACACACTGTACAGTTTATTCTACATTACATTGCACTATTTGCCTTTTCTTTGCGTTTGCATCTTGCAGTACATGATTTTCTGGCCAAGCACCCATTCCTTAGAAATAGAATTTTGCAGGGTAGGAAGATTTATTTCACCCGAATATTCATGTTCTGTTTTGATTTTTATCATAGACGACATTAATTTTCCACACATAATTTAAGAGCCTGGTGCAAAGCAAAGTTTCTACTATTTTAAAGAACACAACTTTGTTTTTTGGCCGCTCAGTATAGAAAAATGAGTTTCGGTCAGGCAGGGCAGGATGCGAAGCTAATCCAAATCCAAAGTCTTAGCATTACCACTACCAGCAGCAGCAGCGGATGTATTCTTTGAACTAGGCCTTTTCGGACGAGTTTATTTTTCTCAAGTGCAGATCATCCTAAATAAGTGCAGAGTGAGACCGACGGAGTCCTTATGCCATGCCATGCCTATTCCTTGGATTTTCTGAAAAGAATTTCATTTCATAATCTAGGTTCATCCCATTGTGTATCTTGGAGGATGAGATAAGACCTCACAAGTTCCGACTACCGCCAGAAGAACTAGAAACAAGATTTATTCTTTTTTTAAAATCTGATCCTAATTCAAATTAAGACTTGCTTCAATCTCCCACCTGTGTTTTTATAAAGAATTATTAAATTTCAAATCCGGTAGCAGCTATAGCAAGGTTTACCATTGGGTCTAGCCTTAGCTCATCGGTTTGTTTGACTCAAGGATTTAGTAACTGTTGAAATTTTACGTAAGGGTGAATTTAGACCTTGAACTGAACTTGAACTTGTGCTTTTAGTTTTTACCCTTCCTTGTGTGGTTTTTACGTCGGCTTTTTGACTCATTTCCACCCGGATTTTATTACAAGGAACAATGAACAAAAAGTTCTGTAGCTGTATGACATTTTCTCAACTCGTCTCGTATCCCAGACCGCTTGTCGCTGGTCCTACAAATTATTCTAGGGTACTGTGCTGTACTTCAATGTTTCAGGCATATAAGGCATCACCAACAGCAAATTAAACCAAGAAAAGGAAAAGGGTGAAAAACCAAAACACGTGCACTGGGTCAGAGTCACAATTCACAATGCACTCAACTAATAAAAATTCACTACGTGTCATTACTTTGGTTTTTTTATGAACAAACGGATGTTTATGATCCTCTTAAAAAATCTTTGGGGATTTTATATACTCCTCACTCAGTTTCTGTTTTTCTTAGTTGCCTGCCTCCCTGCCCGGTCATGATTTTAGGGTAAGGAGATGAAATAATCAGATATATGGGGATTTTGAAGGTTTCATTAACCCTTTCTCTTAATTAAGCTAAGCGGCACGGCGCAGTTTTCTTAATTCATTAGTTTTGTAACTTGAGTAGGAAGGAGGATAAGACGTTATCAAAGAGATGGACAGACGGACGGACGGGTGACATGACAGGAACCCAAGTGCCTGTGCCTGTGACAAAATGAAATAAACAGATGTAAATAATGAATGACAATGAAATTATGTGCCGGGCCGACACACACAAAGACAGGATGACGGGTGAAGGAGCTCGGCTCAAGCTCAAGTGGCAGAACCGCCTCCAATTAATTAAGAGCCAGGCAAAAATATGCCGGATTTTCAGACTAAAGAACCTAAAAATTGGCAGTCCACAAATTTTAATATATTCATAGGTACAAAAATGTATTATAAAATGAGTCAGCATTAAATTCTCAATTATTGTACGAAACGAAGCTGACATAAAAACGGGAAAAGCTCAAATTGTAATTTCTTGATGAAGATAAAAAATACATATTAAAGTCGGCCTTGCCGTATGACTCGTTGCGTTCGTTGAACAAACCCAAGCTAAAACACACAGGGTAAAGTAATCAAATCTTTGTTTAATTTATAAAAAACTAAGAAGCGTAGTCCAAACAAAACAGGAGCATTGCCTCCAGTCACATGAATTCATCGGAAGGTAAACAAAAAGCAATTCAGTTGGTTCAACCTGGGTTGGTTAATTTAACGTGAGATAATTAATTAGTGCACAGTAGCTGGTTGAAGTTGTTTCGACTAATTACCTGGAGGGATCGCCGGGCCTGGCCTGACGGAATCCTTTGGCAAGGCGTGAAGTAAAAATTCATTCATCCCTTCCATCCTTCCAAATTAAAGGATTTTTACACATTTCCCCTTTTGATTACTTTTTCTTTTGCTCGTCTTCCTCTTGAGAACAACGAACAAACAATGCGTTGGTTCATTAAAATTATTATTACGGGCGGACGGACACCTCATTTCACATTTAGTTCCGCTTCTTCCTCTTTTCCTTCTTCCCATGTCTTCAAAATGTTTATGTTTATTTTACACGTAGTACATGTATACCAAAATACCCAGAAAAAATGATTTTCTCATCCAAGGCGCAATAAGGCTAAATTTTGGGACACTCTGTAGTTTTTACAGATACGATGCAATGTAGAATGTCCATCCATTTCCATAGAAGGGAGAAATGAAACGAATTTCCATGTAGAGCGAATGGGATGAGAATTTCACGAGTTGAACAAGCGCGACCAAGGTGTAAACAGGGGATTACATTTTATTACTCCGTAAAATCAGAATTTTCAACTCTTTTTTGAGAACCCTGCGGAAATAAAGACGTCCTGGGTTTTTACTCCCTGGGATTTATTCGCATTTTAAATAAAATTGATACAATTTTGCAAGACGAGCATATACGTTGAGATTTTAACATCTGTTGAATTCATTTTGTTTTGCTTTGAAAACAACTCTCTCCCATTTGAACAATTTCTGACCTATTCCTTCTTTTATATTTTAAATTGAATCTTGAAACTAATAATAAAAAAGACAAGACTAGTAGAACTGGGCACGTCTCTCTTCCTTTTTGCCTTTCTTTTCCATTGTTTAACTAAAATTGACTTTTTCATTCATCCTTTACTTTACCCTAGGTACGTACGTAGTACAAGGAAAATTTTGCCTTGCGATGATATGATTACTCTCATCTCATCTCATCTCTTATCCTGGGGTTAGTTTTTAATTCAGTTGAAAAATTTAACACAGGAGGAACCTTTTCTGGCTTCTGGCATGACAATGCATTTGATACCATCCGAACGACCTATCAAAATCCGACCGTTTTTATTTTTAAAAAAGTATAGCATAGGCATAATGTAAAAACTTATTTAATGAAATGATTTCCGGTACACGGTCCTATTGTCTTGTTCTTCTCCCCTTAAGGCTGCCTAAAATGTCCAAGGGTTGTTGTTTTGGTTTTCGTCTCTTACAATTAATAAAATTACGAATGAGGAAAGGATCATGAGACTCCCTACAAGGGTCGTGTCTCTCATTCATAAAATTGAAACAATACAACCTAAGCTAAGCTATGTACGTATTTGGAATGATCTACTCGTTCGTTTCATTCACGAATTTAACTAAAGACTTGGTGGCTTGGCTCTAATAGTTAAACCCAGACTAAAATAATTATACTAGGTTACGTATGTATGATATTCGGAAATTTTCTGGCCGGTTCAGACAGACCAATGTCGGCAAAAGTAAAAAAAACTAAAGAAATTAAATTGTTTTGGTGAAAAGTTCATAAAGTAGTAAGTCTGGGAAAATGTGAAAAAGAGTCAAGTCATTGGGTTTGGTAAAAATTGGATAATATTCAGCTCAACCGATTTCTGGCCTAGCTTAGCTTGTAGCTTTGGATGATCTAGTCTGGACTTTCGTAGTGTATGTACGTACGTGTCCTTTTTGAGAAAAAC
Source organism: Thalassaphorura encarpata (assembly GCA_009869925.1). NCBI lineage: Eukaryota > Metazoa > Arthropoda > Collembola > Poduromorpha > Onychiuridae > Thalassaphorura > Thalassaphorura encarpata. Next base: position 18,654 of record WJEZ01000159.1, read on the forward strand.
CGAGGGGCGTCAAGACTTAATTTCTCCAAGGTGAGAAAACTCACCCAGATTCTCTCCTTCATTGTTGTTTCCATTGTTAACCATCATCATCATCACACTTACGAAATAAACCTTCCCTACTTGCATTTAGTTTTCATTCCATTCCTTTAGAATGAAAAACAAAAAGAAGAAAAAACCAGAGCAGTGCAAGTGCAGTGCATTGGGTTCTCCTGGAACTATTAAAAAATGAAGGGAAAAGGATGTATTGGGAAGTAAAATGAAGAATTGGGTGAGATTTAGACTCAAAAGGACCGATGGGCCCACCACACAATGTGACTCATTTATCAACTTCTTTCCCCCCTGCAATCTATTCCCATCAATCTCAAAAAACTCAAAAACGAACCAACCCCATCAAACCAAACTCAAAGTCTCACCTCCCTATTATTCCAATCAGGAAAATTTTGACATTGAGGTAAGATATGATGAAGGTCATTGCAAATCAGGTCCATTTCGTTCACTCAAGTAATTGTGACCATCGCATTGCAGATAATTTAGCTGTAAAGTCATGTAATTTCATATAGTTTCAATATTTTAAGGTACAGTATGGATGGCAATTATCAAAATGATTTTGAATTGCTAAAATTGACAAAAATTGTACTAACTAGTTGGAAATTTGTGAAAAATCAGTCAAAAATTAGCAAAGCCCATACCAATGTGTACAATTTTGCTAAAAATAATCCATTCTCGTAAAAAAAATAAGATATGATGAAGGTCATTGCAAATCAGGTCCATTTCGTTCACTCAAGTATTTGTGACCATCGCATAATTTAGCTCTAAAGCCATGTAATTTCATATAGTTTCAATATTTTAAGGTAAAGTATGGATGGCAATTATCAAAATGATCTTTATTATCAATTGCTAAAATTGACAAAAATCAAAAATTGTACTAATTGTTGAAAATTTGTGAAAAATCAGTCAAAAATTAGCAAAACCCATACCAATGTGTACAATTTTGCTAAAAATAATCCATTCTCGTAAAAAAAGTCAAAAAAAGAGTTAAAATTGTATATATGCGAGATCGCATGCTTGGGAACAATGAATCAATGGAGCAGACATGAGGGTTTTCCCTGAGATGATCACCTGAGAAGAAGCCGCGCCGCGGAGCCGAAAGGTTGGAAGATGTCTAAAGTCTAAGAAGCCGAACTGAACGCTCTTGTTCTGAATACAAGCTCTCACGTGTAAGTCCGAAAACGGCTTCCCGAGAAGCCTCACATTTGACATTCACACACACACACACACACACACGAACATAATACCCTTTTACCCTTAAAAAAATAAGAGAGATAAATGAAGATTATGATGAAACAGGTGAGAAAGGTTGGGACTCAAGGATCCCGCAGTGTCGGAAACTTTTTGAACTTGAATAAGTGAGTGGCCCCTGGTACTCACCTCAGCTCAGCTCAAATTTTACCGCCGCTCATCCATCAGTTTAATTCGAATACAGTACACTAATTATTCCACTCTACTTCAATTAAATCTAATTAAGTAATCTAATATGATATCAATTTTGAGTAGTACAGAGGAATATTTTGGAATTTCAGCCAAAAAACATGGGAATACTGTGTATAAACAAATAAATATATATTTTTAAGGATAAAAAATTGGCATTGCATTTCATTACATTGTATGGGACGGGACGTCACACTGTATATTTTTTGACACTAGGCTTAGCACCCCTGGTGTGAGGCTTAGGTATGGAATAAGATTGACTCGATTCTTCTATTGTGAGAAAAGTGGCAAAGTGTTGTAGTAGTCGTATGTATTATGATGAGCCTTTTTGTATCATTATTTTTCTAGAAAACCATCTGATCTCATCTGCTGTACTTGTACATAAGTGACATGCTCTAGCGCCCTCAGTTTCAAGATCCACTTTGCTTGCTTGTTTTCTTCTTACATTATTTTTTGATTCTTTCGTTCTTTCTCATACAGCACAAGTTTTTTCGTCTTTGGTTGGACAGAAAAGAATGGATGGATGGGGTAAAAATAAAAATCACTTTAACCTTACTCGCATTGCGCTGGGGAGAGAAATTCACATTTTCATGCTCAAATGATTTTGGCCCATTTGCCTGCATGTATCACTGCCAAAATTACATTTGGCTTAAAATTTTAAAATATTCTCATATTCAAAGCAACAGGAATTTAAAAAAAAATTGATTCCGCCGAGCAAATCAGATTTTTCCAGTTTTGTTTGGATTTTTTTATATCATTGCTACTGCCGGACCATCGTTGAATTTGCCCATGCATTGGTCGGCCGATTTGGATATGCAAATTACTATTAGAATTCCACCGTGATAATTTGCATGCATGAAATAAAAAATGTACATAATATTGGTAGTTTGGCTCAACTCATTTTACATATACAGCATAGTTCACAAGTTCACGTTTCTGAGGAAAAAAGCCCAAAAGAGATGAGAAGAATTTGCATTGACATTGGCTGGGCTGAGTGCTCTTTAGATTTTTCTCACGTCCTCGAAATCTGAGTAAAGAAAAAAGGAAAAAAATAAAGAATTTACAAGAAACCCAAACCACGACGACAAGGGCGACAAAAAATTTCCAACTTAAATGACACTCTGTGTGTGTAGAACTGTGACAGATGCAAAAACCACAACATGTATGTACGCAACGCACATTTTATTTTATCTAGTTTTAAATCTTCATCCTTTTCTGATTCAACAAAAGTTTAAGGCTTAAGACTTCTCACATGATTTACCTTGCTGATGCAAAAGTCTATAATTATGAATTTTTATTTTTAGAAAGACTAGCTTAGTAAAAAATAGCTTAGCCCTAGCCTAGCTACTAATTTTGTAATTTTGTAATGAAGGGAGAATGGGAGTGACAAGGAAATGGGAGAAGAAAAAGCGGAACGAATGGAGTGTCTAAATTATTTGTCTATCAATAGAAGTGCGGGAACCAGGAGTCTCCTGGAGTAAGTCACGCCTGTCATCATCATCATCCTCCAGGCTAGGAGGAAAAAACTCTTTCCTCTGGCTTAGCACCTGGTCAAAAGGATCAACAGAACATAGGCATAGGCAGCCAGGTCTATTTCATACCTTTAGTTCAACTTTAACATTAGCTATCGTAGTATCATGTTAAATAAATGAATAGTACATAAGGTGTGTTTTTTATATATTGAATTAAATAAAGGAAATTATTATATCCAATGGAATAGAGCATCTGTCTCTTCTCTTGCAGCAACAATGCGTCAGTCGTCGCCAAGACTCAGGTGAAAAAAACGGGAATGAAAATAAAGCAGAAATAATGAAACCCGTCTGCTGTGTGTGGGCCAAATTAAGTAAAACAATTTTGAATTTTTAAGTATATATGGTCCAAAGTGTTGGATATGATGATGACATTTGCATTTCTCGTTCAAATAGCCAGAAAATTTGAGGTCAGCCAATTTAAACAACCATTTAATTTTTAATCCGCAGCGTTACGAATAAAATTTGTTTGGTTTGTCATCCTGACTTGCAAATTAATTTGTTTCCTTCCCTTGTTGAAATGACAATTAAGTTGACACTGATATTTTGTCATATAATAAAATATTGAATTTATGATCCATAATTAAGCATAAGCAGCCAGGCAACAAGCATGGATGAGTGTGATTATAATAATTTAGGACCAGAGACAAAGATCATGTGCCAACGGCATAGGAATCTGTCCATCATTATTCCGACGTGTTGAATTAGGATGAGAGGCAAGCCAATGGGGGAAAAGAGGTTGTCCTCTGAAGAGCTGACCCACCAGTTGGATCCCCCAATGGAGGCGGTCTCACTCACTCCTTAGCCTCATCTCTCAAAACCCAATTCACTTCACAACTAACTTTTCAAACTCAATTCAATTTCTCCTCTCATCCACTCAACACGAACTTTTCTTTTGCTAACAGCTAAAAAACCTTTAAAAAAGTCCATGTGTATCCCATCTTTGAGAAATCCATTGTTCTGCCCTCAACAAATTGCCGAAAAACAGTGCCGAACTTATAACACACACGCATCCTGTTAGCTATTAATTATATTGAGCAATTAGTGTGAAATGTGACGTTAAGACAGAAATTATGCAAATTTTTACATCGCATACTTACTGAAGTGACATTTGTTGTTTATCTACTTTGACCCTTTACATTTTGCGTAAGCGCGAGGAAGTTAAGTGAAGAAGGAATTGAAGTGAATAATTTTTAGTGCACAGTGGCTGATCTTAAGTCGAACAGTTTATTCGCCCTGGAGACGACTGACATGACTGTGACGAACATCGCAATGATGCGCCCTTGCTTTGCCGGATATCCTTTTCAAGGTAGAAAAAAACTATAGGTTTTATTTTAAATTCAGATATTGTTCTTATACTAGTGCACTAAAATCGCATTAAAAATTCTCAAAAAGTCCACCTAATAGTGGAAGCACAATAAATGGCAAAAAATACAATAGAAAATACAGAATTTACCAGATAAAGTTTCAGTTTTGCATAAAATTCCATCAATTTGGGCTAGGAATAGGAAATCATTAGCAGAAAAATAAAATTAGCCAAAAAATTAACCCGTACCATATCGACATATGAAATATTTTTCAATTTTTTGTATATTTTATTTGCAAAATCAGGACATCACAGAGGATAAATTAGAGTAGCGAGGCTTATCTCTTAAAGGCAAGGCATAAAGATTCAAGTGCCGACTGCGAAACACGAAAACATGCTTGGCAAGTACAAGGTTCTTGACAGGTTCAAAAAGAAATATTATTATTGAGTGTTTTGAGCCCTTTGACTGAAGGCAAAGGGCAATGGGGAAACCGAACCGAAAAGTACCATGTAATACAATAGAGAACATGAATACAAGTTGTTGTACTACTACTACATTACATGAGAAAAGTTAGAAAGGAAAAGGGCTCGGGTTTAATTTACATGTTCAAACTCAAAGGGACCCTAAAAATCGGGTGACATTTGACGACAGAAGATAAAAATTCTTTCTTTATTACAAGATTATGTCAAAATAAATAAAAACAAGATCACATTTCATCCATCCTTTCTAATACCAAGTAGTAAGAGAATTTGTGTTAAAGGAAACTAAGATTATTCTGTCAGAAAATACACGGGAAACGTTAATTTTATAAAAAAATTTGATAATTCTAGTAGTAATGTCCTGATATTATTTTCTGCTCGTAGGAATTGTGACAGGGGATAATGATGAGAGTTGGGAGCTAGTTAAGATAGTTAGTTATTTACAACCTTATTATCTGTGCCCATTGAGGAAAAAAATAAACAGAGTGGCATTGCCGTAGAGGTTTAGGATTTATTGTATCTACTGTTGGCTACTCCCTGTCACGGGTGTTATCCTCTTTTATGTGAGTCAGTCAAAGGGACACAAATGTTCACACTCTTAAGATTTTATGACTTGACTTGAAATCTTGGGTTAAGAATGGCAGGGACAAGAAGAGGTCAAATGAAGAAGAAGAACTTTTGAGTCTTGGCCCTTAGAACAGTTAATCCATTTAAGAGCCGTAAAATTGAGAAAGTGAGGGGTTGTAAATTATGTTTAAGAGAATGAAGGGGATGACAGGATTTTACGATGAGAGCCAAGAGTATTGAGAGGGATGTTGACCTTTGACTTTTAGAAACTGGAGCATCGTACTACCGAATAATAAAAGTACCCAAAGCTTAAAAATTATGCAAAACTAAGGATTTTCTTGTTGCATATTTGAACAGGGCAAGGGCGAGTGAATCAATTAGGTGGAGTATTTATCAATGGTCGTCCACTTCCAAATCATATTCGACTCAAAATTGTCGAAATGGCAGCAGCCGGTGTTCGTCCTTGTGTAATTTCTCGCCAACTTCGTGTATCTCATGGATGTGTGTCTAAAATTTTGAACCGATATCAAGAAACAGGGAGCATTCGCCCAGGAGTAATTGGCGGAAGGTGAGTTGAATCTCAAAATATTTTATTTTCAATTTTTCTCGCCCCAACTCACAACGTATTTTTCCTTCTTGTTAACCAGTAAACCAAGAATCGCCACTCCCGACGTTGAGAAACGGATTGAAGATTACAAGAGAGACAATCCGGGGATTTTTTCATGGGAAATCCGAGATAGGTAGGTTTAATTATATTTTTTTTCTGTACGCAACGCACACTTTTACTTTTATTTTTACTTAGCATAGCACTTGCCAAGTCATAAAACTGATCAGATCAGAGAGAGCGAAAGTTTAGTAGTAGCTGCAGTAGTAGTTCATAACGAGTCAAGCTAGTTTTTTTTTTTCTATCTTATTTTGTTGGGAAGACCCAAAAAAGAATTGAGTCGAGACGATGATGATGGAATGACAAGAGTCCATTGTTGTAATTTTACATTCTCTATATGATTTTGCAGATTGATCAAGGAGAGTATCTGTGATCGAACGAGTGCTCCTTCAGTGAGTGCTATTTCACGCCTCCTTCGAGGGCGTGAGGGTGATGAGGATGACAAGAAAATCATTGACGGTGAGTGAGAGTCTTTACCATCACCATCAGCCAATCCATTTTTTCCATATTCCTTCCACTGTAGTTGTTTTTCATTCTGATTTTCAATAAAAACTACTTGGTTTGGCTCAGTCAAGTGAGAACCATTCAGATTTCTAAGAATTGTGACATCCACAAGAGTGAAATAATACAATTTACAATATACGTTCTGCTTCAATGGCAAATGACTCTTGAGGAAGATGAAATCTAAAAAACTGGAGGACATAGAACACAAAAAATTGGAAAACTAATATGCTAGCGTTCCTTTTTTGGGGTATTTTGAAGAATTTCACTTGTAATTAAGGCAACATTAAGTTTTGAAGGATAAATTTGAAATTTTCGTATTGATTTTAGGTAGAAATTAAAAAGTGAGCCTGATTCCATATAAAATTTTGCCAAACAAGGCTAAAAAATGCTCGAAAATAGTATAACTTGTCAAAATTTCGAATTTTCCAAAAAAGTAACACGCACTAAGATATAGCATTAGCGTTAGGATTACTTGTTACTATTTATCCACCATGTCTCTTATTGAAAAACCGTTGGTCACGGTTGAATGGATCATTGCATGTCGGGCCAAAGCGTTATTTCTTTTGAGGCGCGGGCGGATCAGACGATTTTAAAGGATTTGGGCGGAATCCCCACACCCCGATCACAACACTAGCCAAACCAGCCAGCCAGCCAGCAGGGGTAATGTCAAAATAATATGAGGAATTATAAAAAAAATTAGGGAAGGATTATGAGAAAGGAAGAATAAAAGGTGAGAAATGTGAATGAGACATGCAATGAGAATCCATAAAGGGGGAGAATATTTTGAATCATGATGTCGCCCGGGCGTAATTATCCTAACCACGATTGATGAGGGAAAATTTTAAGTTGATGCAATTTCCTTGACATGACTTTACATCGTAGCCCTTGCTACTACTACTTTACTTTGTAGGCAAACCAAAAAGTCATAAGTTACCACATGCAGAAGAAGAAGAAGAATTGGAGTTCATTTACACCCTCAAGCTACAAAACATATCTGGCCTGCCTAGCCCTACCTTTTCTGCTACTTTAACTCTAAGGATATTATCCAGGGCACATTTACAAAAGGGTACCGACAAGGGCCGCCCGGTTCAATTCAATTTCAAAAAATAACCCTTAAGGTCATCATATCCGCTTCATCTGATTTATTTTTTGCACAAAGTAAAATCTGTATTTGTAAAACCCTCAAAATATTCATATACGTAGCCATACGCTGATAATTAATTATCTTTAGCAAGAAAGTGATTAGCTTTAAGAATATAAAGCCGATGCCGATCATTGTGGATTACCATTATAATTTTCTTGCATTGGCCGTCTACTTGTTGTATACTGTTGTTTTTACTAAACTACTTGATTTGCTAATGACAATGCGTCCCGGCATGAGTTCCTACTCATAATGAGCGAGACGATGCATAAATTACTCAAGAGTCAAGAATTTAGAATCTCATGTTGATTAGGACTACGTCACGTATTTCTCTTTCCTTGCCATCCTCATGTACTACGCTTTTATAAACAGTAACAAAATGTAACATTATGTATCGGTTCGAACTTTGCACCTGAGTTCAAACTCTGTTCAAGTATTTTGTAATATTTAAAAAAAAGTATGCATATATTAATTTTTGAATTTTATTTTAGACAAAAGCAGTGGTGGTGAAGGATCTGACTGTGAGTCTGAACCAGGGATTCCACTCAAAAGAAAACAACGGAGAAGTAGAACCACATTTACAGCTCATCAATTGGATGAACTTGAAAAAGCATTTGAGCGAACTCAATACCCGGATATTTATACAAGGGAAGAATTGGCCCAAAGGACAAAACTTACAGAAGCCCGAATTCAGGTAGGTCAATTGTTGTTAGGTCATTTCATTACCATTACGATGATAGTAAATTTTGTTCACTCATTTCCGCCAATTCTCATTACGCTAACGCTAACGCTACAGACAAGAATTCAAGGGGAAAACTGTTACAAGGGCGAGTCTTTAACTGTATATGCCTTTGAGAAGGAATAACAACAAGAGCAAAGAATTTTCTTGATGTAATGAAGAAGAGTGGGTGCTAATGCAGCAGCCAGCAGTAGTAGTCCTGTGGGATAAAATGAAATAAAGGGCCGGACCAACAATGCTCCATAGAGAAGAAAACCTAATTTTTTTAAACCGTTCAAATGAAACTAGGCAGATAGGGTATACGACCAGATCTGCAAGTCATTGTTGTCCTCTTAATCAACACGATTGCATTACTAAGCTTCTGCTCATCACATCTAACATGTAGCAGTTTAATATCATCACATTTTTATTTTTCGGTTCAATTTGTGCTCTGAATATTATTTTTTAAATATTAATGGGTAATTAAATTGATCTGGGTGGCTATAGTAGGTTTATCTGCATTGGGATAATTTTAGATCCGGTAACTAAGCTAATGTAGAAAATCGAATGAGCAGAAGATTAATTTGTCCGAAATTGATGCCTTCCATTGTATCTTTTGACTCCTCTATTACGCAATTTGATCTTATCAATCTCATATTCAAAAGAGACCGAAAATTGCATTTGCAGTGGAACAATGGAGGTGAGGGTATCCATGATTGACTTCCTCATGATTCAACCCCTAAGGGTAAACGAAAGAATTTTTAGAACTCGGAACTGCCGCTCAAACACATTAGTAGCAGCCAGCACTATGATGAGAATTTATTTTCTATACTCTCAATGACAAGTCTCAATTGATTCCCACACTTTTCACACAACGGCAACCAACAATGAGAAAGCTGATGCTGAGAAGATATTATAGACTCACATCTCATCAATTAATTGAGTCACTCAAATGGAGCGGGCCAACTCATGCAAATGCAATGGACGACCAAACCAATTTTTTTTCTATATCAGAAAAACTGCAAAGCTCAAATCATTCTTCCAAACTTTTATTGCTTGTATTTGGTATTCTTGCCAATTTTTACTGGTTTTAGCGGAAGTAGGCGGATGTTTTGGTCAAAAATAACAACTAGCTGGCACCTTTTAAGGATCCTGGGGTTAAAAATATAATTTTTACATGGATCCGGAATTCGGTGTTTTGTCCTAGACGAGCACTTAAAGTCAAAGCTAATGTGTCTGTCTGGTTAATCAAAATTGCCGCCTGCCTGCCTATGCATGCTCAACCGTTTGGGTAATAAATCAATTCTCCCGCCCGCTTTAGCCTGACTCTTCCTTCCTGCAAGTCACGCCTTGACTTACCTTGTAAAGGTTTCCATTCCAATTTTATAATGAAACATTTCAACTCTATTGTGCGAATTGAATGCGCCATTGTGGAAGCTCAGCTATCAACATCTGCTGAGCTGACTCCCTTGTTTTGAGCCCTCATTCCATTCCATTCCTTCGTTTTTGATGATGAAGATGAGAAACTCAACTCCCAAAAATGTCTCTATAAACTATGGACAGTTGGAATGTTTCTTCTTTCTACCAAAATTGGCACTGGCATTCGCATTCGAAGCAGCATTATGGTTTTAATCAAAAGTGCAGCGCGACGCGCTGTGGTTCCATTGCATTTGTACAACAGGGTGCCTTCATTCAGATTCATTTCTTTCAACTTTTTCTTCTTTTTTATCAATGAAACAAAGGAAGTGTGTTTAGCGAACGGAGTTTTTGAAAAGGCAATTTTCTTTGCTATTTTTACTTTAAATCTACCGCCATTGTGAACGATGCGCGCTAAGCCATGCTGTGTCTGTTTTCTAGAAAAAGTACATAAAAAGTGAATTGGTTGATTTCAAACAAGACGTGGAATTGGGCATTGTTTGGTTTGTTATAGAAAGAAGCGATTTGCGAATACACAGAAAACTAACCTTGGCCTTGTAAAAATTCATTAGTATCAGAAATTGCTGATGTATTTTTGCATTTTAATCTGGTAACATACGAATTTGGCATGCAGTTACATAATTTAAATATAAATTATAGTACTAAGCCATACATTTAGTTTGACCTGAATTAAAATACAAATGTACTACACAAGACACATGATTTTTGGCTGAGATCCCATGCAAATGATATTTATGTTTTAACATGTTGATTTACAGGTTTGGTTCAGTAATCGAAGAGCTCGACTTCGAAAACAGATTTCAAGTGGGGGTGGAAAGCTACAGTAGTGGTGGGATGGCCATGGGGCTCCCTGTCTATCCTTCTTCATCTTCCTCTTACGGAGTTTTATCACATCACCACGCCCTTCCTGAACCACATTTTGGATCCACAGCCCAAAGTAAGTCATCATTTCATTTCATTAAATTTGGACAAATCTACATACTGCAACAACTACGCCCATTGCCATCTTACGCCCACTCGATGAAACATTGGTGTAAGGCTAGGCGTGTCCCTTAAAATCGTGTTTGACTCTTGAGGCCCTCAGTCATGTTTACTTTTCGAAGCCATGGCTGACCAAGGTTGACTACAGTACAGGTGCCTTGGCTCGCCATTATGATTTCCACCTTCAGGAGCTTTGTTATTGTTATGTTGAATTCCTAACCAAGATAGACTACCAACTATTATTAGCACTCTATTATTTTCTCTTTGGATTTTTGTCGTGATTGTCTCATAAGTGAGTGGAACGAATTAAGAAAATAACACCTTCACATAGAAAAAAAAACAAATTGAAAGGGAAGGGAGGTACTCTACTCGTATAAAATGAAAATGTCGACTAAAAATGGAGGAGCATCAACATCAACGCCAAAGCCAAAGGATACGGATGGGTTATGTTTTATGTTACGTGGACTCGTCGATTTGTCTCCAGTGTAGTACACTTACTCGAATGGAATTAATACGAGGGATGCCTAGTACAGTACATAGTGATCACGTCACGTCACGTCACGTCATGTCACGAGGACATGTCCTCCTCAGTGTCCCCCCTCAGAAAAAAAAATTCACTTTCCCTCCCATTTGTTCTCATTTAAGTGGAATTTCATTTACACCTTTAGCATGGGTTGGGTTGTTTTTTGAATGAGTTGGTCCTTGCAGCAGTGGAGTGAACAGGATGAATGAATGTCTCACTGACTGACTGATCACGACTTTTCCCAAATATAACAAATATCCTATATCCACTCCACTAGGAATAGGATAGCTAAGCTACGTAATTCATCAACTCATTCAACAAAGTTTTGTCAAATCAACACTATGCTGCTGGATTTTGATTTGCATGGTTGGTGGGAGCAAGTGTCCTTCACACTTGTGAACACAGACAGCCCAATGAAATACCTATTCACATGTCTATTCCACTATTTTAGACAGAATTTGTCAACGATTCAATCAATCAAAGTAATCATGCCCTGCCCTCCCAGCATCCGTTCCATTTACACAAATGTTTTTCGTCATTTGACGCACGTTTCCTGACTTCTGCTTTTTTTAAAAGAATTTTAGATAAATATTAATTTCTTCAAATTTTGATTATAGGCCCAGGTGACACAGGTTCTTCCTTGTACGGAAATGGACCCTCAAGTGGATTGACCTCTGTTTCCTCAGGCTCCGGTGGGACAGTGGTCTCAATGTCAATGCCCATGTCAAGTGGGTCAGCTGGGTCCATGTCATCCCCTGGAACTGCCAGTAGTAACAGTTCTGCCTCATCCTATGCTGCTGCACTTGGAAATTCTCTCATGACTTCAGCCTATGCTTCCTCCTCCTCAGCCCTTGGTCTTCCCCCACAGGTAACGAACGTAAATTCAAATCTTTAAATATTTGGGCAATATGGGAATTGACGACAGACCACACGACTACTTTGGAGGTCCATTATCCGTTTTTATTTGAAATTCATGGTTGACGTTACAAAGCTAAGCGTAGCTGTTAAGGGTGTATGGGCGTTATTTCCCAAGCGGAAAAAATCTACTCATTCATCTAACAAAATATCCACACTCAAAAAGATTCAACCTTTTCTTGGGCATTTTATTTGTTGTTTTTTCGTGAATCTCACTCCTTTTGTAAACAATTCTCCCTGATGGACAGCTAAATAGAGAATTTCACCAAAATTCTGGAAACAAATTCCTGGAATTTTAGTTGAGCTCATATGGAATCCTTACAATTGAGTGACACGGTAGAGACCAGACCTACACGAAGTGCTACTACTCCACTCATCAGGTCATGAATGAAATCTCATCATCATTATCACATTTAAAAACCAAAACCTTTGTTTCTCTATTTTGTGAATTGAACGTTTTTTTCTCCTTCTATTGGCTTGGGTCCATTTCCTTGTAATTTAAATTAAACAAAGAACCAAGGGTTCCTAGAATTTGTAAAACTAAAACGACCACACAAATTAAAAGATGGAGAACCGGGTGACGGGTTCAATTCGTCACTTTGCTTCATGACACGGGAAAGGGAAAAAAAATTAGGCATAGAACACATAAAACTCATTAAAGCGAATCTAATTCCCGTAAACCGTATTTAAAAATCTTGTATTTTGTGAAACTTTCAGATGGGAAGCGGAACACCGCCGTCTAGTTATGGGGTCCCAGGTCAACCACACCATTGTATGCAAGTGGATGATGCATGGGGATCATTGAGTGGAAGATCTTCAATGCCTTCGTCTCTAGCTCCCAGCTCTTACTCAACTTCAGGGCTCATGACTTCAGTCCCCCCACGCCATCAGCCTTTCTATGGATGGTATTGATTGTATATTAACACTATCCGATTTCATTGCAAAATTATACTTTGTCTTAATTTTACTTATCTCATACCTAACTTGTCTTTTAAAAATGAAAAAAAGTCAAACGCCCGAATTTTATCCTGTGCTTTTGTGTTTTACATTAAATTTAGCTAATTTTTCAAAAGTGTCCATTATGATATGACTCCGAGTGGAACTTGAGTGTCTTAATTGTGCCTAAGAAATTGATATTCAGATAATAATTAGCATTAAAATTATTAGGACTCTGTATTAGCATTGTTGGGATTTTGGATATTGACCGGTTAATGTGAAAATACGCATTGCATTGCATTGCATATATGGGCAAGATACATGAGAATACGTACGTACGTCATCTTGTCTTGGGATATTTTTATACAGATACTCAAGATAACAATCACAAATGATATACTCAAATTCAGATACTCAAAATACCCAAGGCACAAGACGTATAACTGTAAGAATTTGGTTAAATCACATCACGGTGTAAAATATACAAATTGTACACATTTTAGATTCAAAGATGATAACATGTATCTTGCCCATGGATATTATTAGCCGTAATTTGATTGTTGAGTATGCTAGATGTACAATTTACCGCCGTTGAAATAATAAAGTCCGAATAAATAGTTTACATTAGATTTCACATAAATGACTAATACATTTCTAAAGCTTCTTCTTTGTATTTCTCTCTTTAATTTGTAAATACTTAATATTACGCACTAACTAATTAACTTTAATGTTTGATGATTTTGAAGTGTCTTGTGTTGTATTGTATATTTTGGATGGGAAATAAATAATACTAAAAAATGATACATTCGCGTTGCCTTATTTTATAGCCAAGCTAAGAATACTCAATTTTTTTATTTTATTTTATAACTTGACTGTCAGTTTCATTTTCTTTCACCCAGTCAAAAGTTTGAAAAAAAAGAGCGTGACGAATAGTTTGCATCCTCTCCTTCATTCTTTCTTAGTTTGGGAAAACACTTGACTCCTGCTGTTCCTTCACAATTTGAGTCCTTACGATACACCATTGTTGTTTTGTCATCCTTGGATGCGTCCATGATGGATTTTTATGTATTTGTCCTCTGTCCCTTTGCTCTACACTACTTTTTTTTACACGTTCAATCCTCAATGAATCATAATTGATCTAGAGCACTCAGCCATCATTCCCTATTTATATATTGCGAATTGCAAAGGATACATAGGCTTTTGCAAATTCTCAATAATATCTCAACAGTTAGAATTTCTTCCCATTGGAAAAATCATATGGAAACCCGATGTACTTTTTCTTGACTCTGAACAATAGTTGATATAATTTTGTCATCTAGCATGTGAATTATCCCAATTTGAATCTTATTCCACATCAATTATTATATATTTTGGCTAAATATGCAATAAGTAGGGAAAAAATTATGGTTCTAAGTTCAATTAATGATTCGTCCGCAATATTTTTTTTAATTTAAGAATTTCAGAATGATTTTTAGGAAGAATAGCCTGGCTACTGGGCTGAGAATTTCATCATCGTTAGAAACTAGAGAGACAATTGCAATTGAGGATGATTATTCACTTTTCATTAGCCAGCACACCTGTTGCTCTACTCCAACACCTTTCGTTGGGTAGTAGTTGCAGGCATGTCCTCCATTGTATTGGAATATAACGTACTCCTGGAATTTTCTTTTTAAAACCTCAACGTTATAGAAAACCTGACCAACCCAAACCCACGTTACAGTTTTTAAGGTAGTCTCAAAGAAAAATCCATTCCAGTAAATGAGAAAGGTCTTTGTGAAAATAAATTAGTATTACATAACTTTTGAAATCAATATTTGCAATAGGATTGATTGGATTGAAATGATGGAAAAATGGACATGGTCATGAGTCAGTCAATTAGCCAATGAGCCAATAGAAGACAGGACGGATTTAAGATATTTTTTTTCTTGTGAGGAATGAGTCAAGTGTGAAATGGGATTGGCAAGACAAGACAAGGTCTTTTATTTTTTATGTCTATTTCTACAATGATGGCAGTTGTATAGCTCTATGATAGGCCAGGACATCCTTTGATGGAAGAAATTATAAGAGACATATGAGTCTGTGTCGTTGAGATTTATTTGAGAAGATTGCATTGCAGACAGACTCAGACTCACTCAGCCTGAGTAAAAGGGGTAAAAGGAAGCTGGAAAATGACTTCGTGTCAAAGCATAAAGTTTTTTTCTCCCCTTCTATCTATTCCTTAGCAGTCAAAAGCTGTAAAGTCTGCAAGCACGTAACGTAACGTAGCGTAAGGTAGAAGAATCAAGTAAAGTAAATAGAAATAACTTTTTGAGGAACTCCGCCCTCATTTGTTAGCTCCGCCAACCGTGTCCGCGTCGGCTACTGGGCTCAGCTCACAAGCTCAACATCCATCTGTCCCCATTTTCAACTCTTCGCTTCAAAAATTCAAAAACATGATACGAAAAATTCATCAAATATCCCATAGCTAACTGACAAATTTCCACACTCTTGTGATTCAATCTCACAATGCATGCAAAACATGCTCCTACATTTACTTAAATTCTCAAGTTTCCCCGTATATTTGGGGTAATGTAGGACTCAATAATTACATATTACACCAATTGACAGTTGGTCCTTACATTTTTATGGTCAAGCCAAGCCAAGGATAAAGATGAGATGAGTGAAGCGCGGTGTATAATAGAATTAGCCCAAGGACCAACCCCCTGGTTAAAATCTATCACTTACTGAATCCGACTATTCTGGGTAATCAAGTTGGTGAAATGATTGATGATGACATGAAGTGGTCTTAAGTAACTAGGCGAGTCTACATTTGTATCCTCCCTTAACCCCTGCCTGCCTGCCAGAGTTTTTTAGCACAGCACAGCACAGCACGTGCTTGCTGACCGACCAGAGTCAAGTCTTATTAATTGAACACTCTTGCCTTTTGGGTCGGAAATGAGACAAGTAATTGAAAATTAGAAAACGTCTAAGCATAACACAACACAACACACACACATGTCACTCCGCCTTGGCTAAAGTTGAAAGTTAGAACGACGTTGAAATTTATGGGATAAAATAAAATAAAAGAACCCGAACCGGGAGTCCGTTCCTGCCAGCTGGTATCCCTGTGTCATTTTAAATTAACCGTGTGGTCCAAACCCCATACATAGCACCAGTGGGTTAGTTATTCACTTAAACAATACATAAATCTTAAAGAGCACCCTTTGTAGCCTCAACCCAATGATTTAGTACCACTTTCTGTCCGATTCCGCGTTTATGACTTGTAATTTTAAAAGTAAAACGGGACAGGAACTGTACAGTCTAGTCTAGGCGAATTTCAGTTCAGCAGCAGTCATTCTAGATAAATTAATCTGATAAAAAATTCAAGACTTGGCAAAATTTTGACACCAAATAGCTGAAACATAATTGTAAGCCAAATTTTTATTATTATATTCAGTTTGACCCAAGAATTTGGTTTTTGCATCAGAATCTATGTAAATTTGAAGCTAAAGAGAAATTTTTGGTTGGTGGTGAATATGATTAATAAGTGGAGAAGAATGATAATTTCAAGGAGATTACTGAGCAGGGTGAGCGAATAAATGAGTGCGAAAGGAGTCCATTAAAGCATTTCAACATGCTGATTTAACATGCCCATTAGAAACAACTACTCCTTGCTTTGCTCCAACTGCAACCTCCATGATGAGGATGACGATGACGCTGACGATTAGCACAAGTCCACTACTCCACATGCAATCCAATCCTGTCCATTCCTAATCGACTTCTATACGCTAAAATCCGACTAATTGCTTAATGAGTCTGTTCTTCCTTCATAAGATGCCAATCCTTTTAATTTTATTCAACGTTCAAGGAAGGGCTAATTAATTCGGATTTGCCTTAATAAATTTACACACATGAACTGCTGCTGCTCATGGATTCGCAACAATGCTTATGGATGGGAATCATGGATCATCTAAGAAAAAGGTGCGGCACGGCACACTACGGGTTTCGCGGTTCAGATCCAAGAGAAATTATTCCATATGACCCGTTAATTAAAATAAATTATTTCCAAAGCTATACTGTAGTATTCATTTTTGAGTGCACAAATATTTTATTTTGTGTCAGAGTCGGATGGTTGATTTTGATACGTACGTACGTACGTGTTTTGGTTTTTATTTTAGCTTTCTAACTTTACGTAGCCCCTAATGGATAAAAAAAGAGAATGAAATGAAATGAAGGTAATGGGATGCGAAAGGAAGTTGAGGAGATAATAATAGGAGTAGACGCCTTGTGTTCGTAGTGAGTGCCGAAGGCTGGTTGTCTCACACCTTAACAACCATATCTCCGCTTGACACACCTTCGAGGTCCTTCATCACGTCAAATCCAACACTGTACCCCACGATATAACATAACGAACATTTTATAGACTATCAAAATCCAGTACTACGTACGTGCACGACTAACAATCTCAATAGGCTATCAAAAATTAAATTTTCATACTATAAACTAAAATTTGGTAATTAATATCAAAAATTTTATAATGTATTAAAAACTTGATATTTTTTCTTGAAAGTAGCAGCGTAGTAGCGTCTGTGGCATCGTGATGAATTTTCTATTGTGATCTGGGAAGAAGATTGGATTTCCATGGCGGCTGTCGCCGTCGCCGTCTCTTTAAATCTGAAGATCATGCGGATCCAATGAGACTTGCTTTTGCTTTGCTTTGCTTTGCTTTGCTATGAAATTATTGAGTTGGAGAATAATGATGAGGCAAGGTAGGCTTAGCCGCAGCAGCAGCAGCAGCGGTAGAAAGAAAAAGAAAAGAGTTAAAAAACTTAGATTGGATTTATGATGATTTCCGTCTCACCTGATTATGGATAATTAGTCCTAAGACTCAGGCTCTGTGCTAAGCTAATTCACAGCTCTGCACGAAAGACCAAAAGATTCAAAACTTCATTTCCATTCTTTGATATTAAAATTAAAGAGAATAGTAAAAAAAAATTCCATGCCTTGCCATGCCAAGGAGTGTGTTAATTTTTGGTGAGGCGTGTCCAACTCTAAAATGAGAATTATGGTCAATGTGGTCAATCCATCCATCCATCGTCCATCAAGGATTTTAAGCCAAAGCCAAGTGTACATCTTATGTACATGCATCATGGGAAAAATAAGTAAACTCATTTGTCCCACTTTGGTTTCAAATCCAATCATCCTCACAATAAAGGAAAATAAAAAATAAAATGGTGCCAGTGCCATTGCCAGTATCAATTTAAAGGTTAAAATTTCAAATGCACACATAAGGAGAAATAAAATTTTGTTCAATGTGGTAATGTTAATACTTGAGATATTGGCCAAAGGGTGTTACTGTGCATGTGCATGTGCACCCATCCTAGGAGTAGTAATTTTAGGACAGACCCTCTCTAATTATTTCCCTGAGCACACTTTCACTTCATTTGAAATGAACAAATATGAATAGAAGTGAATATGATACTAGCAGGGTGGGACACACTACCTTTTATGAATTTCTCTCAAACAAAATTTTAGTTTGGTCCTGAACATGAACGCAGGAGCAGATGAGAGGTCAATTTGTCCTCTCAATGAGTCGTGTCAATTTTTATGTAACAGATTAGTCTACTCCACCCACAACATGAGAGTCTTGCCTTCCATGTGGGTGGTCTTATCCATACACTTACACTCCATTCAACGTATAGAAGAAAAAAAGAATAGGGCTAGACTACGCCTGTTCATATTTTCAATTCATGTGCAAATTATTTGAATGGAAAAATACAGAATATTAATTCCAATCAAATTTTAATAGCGTCTAGAAAATTTAAATTTAAAATTCACATACATTCGTAGGGACTTGAAAAATAAATTCGGTTCGTACGTTATGTATTTCCATAAGACCGTAAGTTACCCGGTTTGTATAAATGAACTCTGTCTTTATGAATCAACCATCGCATCAAGGGTAAAGTTATCACCCATGTTTAGAGCATTACATTTATTTTTGGGTCTCTTGTTGTGTTTGGTGGTCGTTCATCATGTTCGTCCATCCATTTGTCCATTTGTTGGGAAAACAAATTATTTTTTCTGACCCACGTGATGCGTACTATGTTTCCTGCTCTGCTCTGCTTGATGACGATGAGGGTTTAAATTTCAGAGAACAGCGACAAGCAGTCTGGTCCAAAAATTTGAGCTAGTAAAACATAAACCTACAGAAGCAGAGGGGAAACAAGAATAAATCATTTCGTCCCTTATGCCTTGTGCCATACCCTTGAGCTTGTTGTGTGGTTTGGTTTAATTGTGGAAACACCTGGACAAAAGGAGACTTGTTTCGTCAAAACAATTTCCGCCGCTTCCTTCCCCTTTTTTTTTCTCCCTTTTGTCACTCTCTTTCTTCAAGAATTTTATAATTGGATGAGAAAATTCAGAAGAGTGTGTCCTATTCACTACTATGGAAAAAATTTAGTAGTGTGCAATGTATTACAATGTATTTTATTCAAGATTCTATCAAATTATGCACAAATTCTTACGAATATACAGCAAATTTCGTAAAAACCATATGTAAAATACTGAAACTGAGCAATATCTGTCAAATTTTTGGCGACTAATGTAAGATTTGATGAATTTTTAAGAGATACGTTATTGTTATTGAAGAAATGTAATAAAAACCTGCGCCCGAGTCAGGTTCGGTTCGGATTACACTGGACTAAGGCGGTTTTTTTGGAGTAGCCTTGTAATAAGATGGGATGTAAATGTAAATGCAATATAAAATGGATTACGTAAATGAATGGAACTTGGAGTTTTTGAGTTTTGTAAAAAGAGCGTGACGATGAGGCGGAAGCAGGCGGCGGATCTTGTATCGTCATCAAATTACTTGGTGGGAAAAATTATAATTTCACGGGACTTTGTGTTAGAGGCGCGGGTGGAACAATCACTGCAAGTCAGAATTAGTTTTAGCTTTAGCTTTAGCATGAGCCCAAAGTGGCCTGGGCTAGCTTAACCCTAGACTCAGGGTTTGCATAATTTCTTCTTTTCAAAAGAACCGAAGCAAATAGGGAGAAGAACACAGTCATTTGATCAAGTTAGTTAATTAAGGGAAGTCCACATCCATCGCACCGCATAGCACACAACAAAATTTAAATATCCATGCTCATCCCCTATGAAGTTCCTTGCGCAAGAACCAAGGCACAAACAGATTTTATCACGTTGCAGGTTTACTTACAGTGTAATTATAATTGGAACCGCATTTCTAGCACTAGCACCCGCCGCCGACTCATTTGTAAGGAAATTTTACCCAGTCAAATTCAAATGGCATGTAAAATCTTTGTCACAGGCTAAGGCAAAGGATTTTATATGAAAAATTCCAACAGCATAAATTAAAAAGCGGTACAGTCCGGTGATAAGATTTGGTATTATGCGGATGCGGTTGATCTTATGAGAATTTTCACGATAAAAAGTGCCACAAAGTTACGTGCTGCTTTAATGAATAATTTTAATCGACTTTGGCAAAATAATTCTAAATTTATTTATGTAGTAGTTTATCGTAACAGAAGGACTGGGAGATGTGTAAGTATTAAACTCTGCATGCAAAATTAAAATAAAATGACGTTTGCGCAACAAAACACAAAAAAAACTAATATTATCACTTGAATGTGTGATGAACATGACCCTTGTCCTTCGGTCGGAACAAGGGTTGGATTACTCATTCTCGTGTGTCATCAGATTTTCTTACCCCTTAGCCCAGTTGAGATTTTATTTTGAGCTTTGAATAAACACTGTATTAGGCAGAGGTTTGATTTTCATTCTCTTGTAGTATTGTATCTTGAAAGAGTTTCCCTTGCATTTTTATAATTTAAAAGTAAATTTTAATTCTCAACATGGGATCATTGAAAATCTCGACTGAATTGGCATTTGATAGGAATTTTAATTCTAATATAAGAAAGTACAAGGACCCACAACAAAGTGGGAATGACAATGACAGTGACAATCCTAAAGTGGTCCGTCTCAACCCTTTCCCTTTAAATGAACATGAAAAATGTAAAGAACGTGAACGTGTTGGAAGGAAATTATTTTGCCGGAAGTTTGGAGATCTCCTTCAGAATAGTCGGTCTGGGATTTCACCACTCGTCAATACTCCATCAAAGCTACAATGTGGAATCAAAAGGTACTTTATATAGTATTTTATAAGGCAATTTGTATTTGATTATTGAGATTGACAAGGGATACTTCTTAAGTGTAAACAAAAAATCTCAAAGCTTGGGCTGGTGATAATGAACTACTCATCTGACCCTTGACCTGCAATTCGTTTATATATTTACGACCTACTTAACAAGGTAACCATTTGAGGTGATCATCTCTATTTACCATAACCTAAGCAAATGACGTTTTACCTCAAGTGGCTACCTTTCTAGTAATTTGAGATGCATGAGCTAAATAAATTCTTACTCTGATCAACATTTCTTAAAAGTCTGGAAAGATATGAGATGGAATGGGCAGACAAGATTTGCATTGCCACTGCCACATTTGATTCACCTCCCAAGAAAATGTAATTGAAACCCCCCAGACTTTGACTTACTTTGCAACAAATGCAATGCAATAATAATGAATTACATTCCGATTCCGGTGAGTGGAATCAATTCAATATACCACACCGGATGCTCCATTTAAAACCCACGTGGATTCTACTGAATTGAATAACGATGAGTCAATCCAATAAGTTATACGTGTACTTGTCCAACTGGCTACTTTGCCATTGCCATTTCCTCATTGCAATTCTCCGAGTTAGGTTTGACTTTTTGCACAGCTAGGCTCTTCTTGTCCTTGTGTGGCCAACCATTTAAATATGGCTGTCTCAAGAAAAACTTCCAAGAAAAGGTAGAAGACTAATGACAGTAGAGAGCAACGGCATAATTATTTAAGATTTTGAAAGAAAATTGAATTTATTTTGGGGTGAATTTGTTTTTAATGAAGTTTTTGCACTTGTATTTAATTTAACAGATCGTACAAATCAAGTTTCGATTCCGACGACGAGGATTTGTGTTCAAAATCGACTAAATCCAAATCCAAGAATGATCCTGGAAAAATATATGACTTTAAGCCTGACAATATGGTTCTGTTTCCTCCCTCGCTATTTGCATATCGGCAAATGTGTCTGATTGGTGTTGATCGTTATAGAAAACAGCTGGTGGATCATTTTGCTAAACTTCCGGATGAAATGGTGAGGTCTTAAGAGATTTTTTAAGGAATTGACTGCTTTTATAAGGCTTTATAAACTTTTTTAAGGTTCTCCGAATTATGAAATGGCTCCCGCAAAAAAATTTGGGACGTTTTGCTCAAGCATGCAAAAGATTTTCAAAAATTGTCAAGGACGAAACACTCTGGAGAAGAATCGATGTGATGAATAAAATAATTTCACCTGGGAATACTGGGGTCATCATGTCAAGAAACTCGGACTTTTTACGAATGGCTAGGGCAATGGTATGTATACTTCAATTATCATATTCTAAATATTAAAATTGCACTAATTAAAATGAAAATTATTTTTACTCTAGGTCAGGGAACCCTCTGGACTTGAAACACTTGTGTTGACCAATCCACTTCAGTTGGTTTACTTGGACCTCTCTTCT
>WJEZ01000160.1:0-41420 GCA_009869925.1 Thalassaphorura encarpata
GTTTCTCAGTCAATGCATCAAAATGGTGCTGCTTAATTTGGGCTTGTGAACACATCTCCTCCTCGAGTTCTCAACCGATTTTCAAAAACTCTACGCCAATCGACAGATCTCGGCCAGGAGACCAGGAATAAGGTTCGCTGGATTAAAAAAATTTTCTCATTCAAAAGTTACAAGGAAAACTAAAAGTGAACAAAATTTTGCTCGCGCTTCACGATAAATCCAGTTGCATTACAATGCTATTCAAGTGACAATTATTCAAGTAATGAAGTGGAAGCATCCGATTTAAACTACGAATTTGTTGCTGCGCTTCACAATCATCGATCTAATGACAGTCATCGGACCAATATATTGGAAGCAAATACTTCATACTTGTAGGACAGCTCATACTAGTAAAAGTCGTTGCTTTGAGTCTGTTTTCGGCACTTGTAAAAGTTTCGTCCAACTTATGGTGTTACTGAAAAACGATTTCTTGTTAGCAACAAAGTTACAGAGTTTACAAAAATTGTTCCTGTGCTGCAAGTAAGATTTGTCTACATGACAACGTTATGTCGGATTGTTAGTCAACCCAGTACGATTAGTCAATTTTTACCTCCTGTTAACTTCTTTTAGTTTGATGATAAGATGATAATTTTGAACGTTTTACGAACCAATCATCATTTTGATTCTACTACTCAGCTTCAGCTAGTTCTATTTCAACGTTTGCAACGGTTCATATTCGATTTACTACCATGCATTTCGTCAGTTTATCCGGTTACACCGGTTTATTTTGTTTCTCATGGACATGTCCTGTTAATAACTTTTAGTGATAGGGTCAATAGGGTGTAAAGTGTGGATATGTCAGTCAAAGTCAAAGCTGAAGCTAACTAGCCTAATTATAAGATTATTAAAAGAATAATTTTGTCAAGCCTCAAGCGTATCACTTTCATATTTTGGTTATGAAAATACTAAGTCCCTGTGCATTAATTAAGGGTTCGAACATAAATGAACATTTTTGTCAATCATGTAATGCAATGCAAGACGCGTTATGCCATGCCCAGAATAATGTGACTCTTTTAGGATGTTATTGAACTCTAAAGATTATTTAAAACGTAGATTAGACACCTATACAAAATATGGATAAAAAATTGCTATTACTACAGCTAAAGCCAAGTCAATGTTGATTTTTGGTTTTGTATAAAAATCTCATGATTCCCCTTGGCCTTATGCATGAAGAGAACCAACCATAAAAGAATTTGAGTCTATGAGTTGTGGGATTGTGCGTAGAAGGTAAATCAGCTGCTTATTGATTTATTCTTTCCCATTTACTCCGTTCGGTTCGATTTTAACAAGTACTACTACAAGGAGTTTTCTTTCCTTTTGTAAATATTGTAAATTTTCTCTCTCTGTCTGTCTGTCTTTCAAAATTTTATCCTTCCTCGTATAACGAAACACCAAAAGAATTTTCAACTCAACCATCAGTATTCACTACGTTTTAGTGCAATTCGCGTGGATGGGTAAAACTTTGAAGGTAACCAACTTAACTTGATTTAATATTTGAAATCTCACCGACCTTGTACCACATTCAGTAATGATACAAGTGAGGAACCATTAATTAAACAATGCAAAATTAGGCTTGTCGTTTTACAAACGACACAAAAGTCACATTTTGGTGTTAACTAAATTAATTCTAGCTTTAATCTTTAATTTTTCTTTCCTTAGAATGGGAGGGTCATTGGGTCATGTGTTCCAACCTGGCTCAATGTCAAACCAACAGAGAGTTTCAGACATGACAAAGAAATGCATTCGAACTGTGTTTGATGCACTCATCGCTAATCCTAGAAATACTGCCCATAGGCTGGATGGCTTACTCAGTCAAATTCCAAAGGTAATAAATATTCTTAAAATTGAACGTTATACGAATTTACAAGGCAAGATTCGACGTAAAAATAGAACTAAGTTAAAAGTCCCATTTAGAAAATGGGGTTAATCGAAACTTTACATTTGGATTTGTATTCTAAATTATAATAACATGAAAACATTGGCAACACCGTTATAAAAAATGCTAGATTAGCCCCCCCGGGTTGAGGCCAAGTGTCAAAGACCAAAAAAGGTCCATCCTAGAATGATCAATGGTAACTTGCTGACAGCATGAGGTTTTAAGATAATATTCAGATCGCAAGTTTTAAGCTATAAAGCTATAACATGTGGAAATCGGTCAAGAAGTCTCGGTGTGGGAGAATCTCTGACTTTCAGACAAACTGTAAATAAGATCATTATTTAAGATAGTGTCTGCAAGGGGAGAGCAGTGTATTTGTTAATTGTTAGCAAATTATTGACTTGATTTGACACTGAAATAAAACCAAACTTGAAACTTGAAACTGTTGAATTTGGTTTATAAATGAATGAAGATCGGATGTCGGCAGCCTATAAAAATTACATTGACCAACTTTTTGCAATCAAATTAAA
Source organism: Thalassaphorura encarpata (assembly GCA_009869925.1). Taxonomy (NCBI): domain Eukaryota; kingdom Metazoa; phylum Arthropoda; class Collembola; order Poduromorpha; family Onychiuridae; genus Thalassaphorura; species Thalassaphorura encarpata. Next base: position 2,446 of record WJEZ01000160.1, read on the forward strand.
AGATGATTCAAATGAAACAATCAAGTTTGGGACTGCACAATCGATTCTAATTATTGTAACCATACCAATAAAATACGCTGCTTTGTTAGTGGAGGGTTAATATCCGTTTCTAAGGTTACGATTACGACTAACGTTACCTTGCCTGAATGCAGAATAGAAATATCATGTAGCCCCGGAAGCGTTAGATTATCAAAGTTTCTACATAGGTTTGGTTTAGTTTTAATTCCCTAGTAAAGAGTCTAAATTTGTAGTAATACGTTAGTACGATTGTTAAAATAGTTTACAATCTTCTGGGGATTTCCATGGAAATTGATTTCACACTTTTCCCTCTTGAATTTTAGAATGAAAATATATTATGCGTGCTCGACAATCAAGGCTACAACCTTCTCCAGATTTGTGTGGGTATAAATAATATCGACATGGTCAAGTGGATTCTCTCCAGAAATCCGGATTTGAATCGTGGAGCTTGCTCCTTACCATTACATATTGCTTGCTTGAGGGGTTTGGATGATCTGGTTGAAATTCTTTTAAAACATGGTGCAAGAACAGACGTAGAAGGTAGAATGTGTTGGCCTGGTAAGTCGTCACATAAATTTCAGTTTTAAAGATCCATGACATTAATTCGTTACAATTACATTTTTTAAAGGACATCACAACCTTAGTTGTGAAGAGCGCTCGAAACACTGTAAGCCAATCAGTTGTTTGATTAATATTGTTTAATTAGTATTGCATAAAATCACATCAAATCGAACCTCTGAATTTGCAGGCAATTATGACGATCTCACTAATACTGATCGCTCAAGTGATAAGTTACAAAATGCGATTTATTATGCCGTTGACGGTGATCATCCTGAAATTCTTGACATGCTGACTCAGCGGGGAGATGATCCCTGGTTCCCGTGGCACCAGAAGCGACCATTGCTTCATATTGCGTGTGATAGAGGAGCTTGGGAATGCGTTCAATTTCTAATTAGTGAAAGGGCTGACGAGATTAATCAATGTTATGATGAGTATTACCCCATACATCAGGTTCGTTTTTCTATTCACTTTATTAGCTCACCTCTCCACTCTACAGGATCTATAATTTTTTGATTTTGCTTAGGCCGTCCTGCATGACCTGAAGTTTGCGGAGAAATTAATCCAGGCTGGAGCAACTGCTACTGTTAGAACGGCTACGCAACAGATGACTGTTTTGCACGTTTTATTTCTTGTTGGTAAAAAATCCGCTGAAGACGCACTAACGACTACAAAATTGTTACTAGAACATGGACTGAAGGAATTGATTAACGAAGCGGACTCACTTGGGAATACCCCTCTTCACGCCCTCATTGTTAGGTACGGTTTATAATAAAATTGTACTGCAGCAGCTAGCTCCTTGCAAATTTTATATTCAACATTTAATTTGGCAGATACGCATTAGAAGAATCTCGCTTCGGCTTATATCAAGATTATATTCCATGGACTAAATGGGACATGCTTCATATTGTACGGTATTTACTTCAACAAGGTGGAAGACCTTCGATTAATCAGCCTGGCAATTCTGCTCTTGCTTGCGTGTTGAGACATGTGAGTCAAAAGTTTTATACTCGGTTCTCAAAAAAATTAAAAGATCCCATGAAGCGTTGTATTCAAGACCTAGCATTCATTGTTTCCTAAACTATCGTATTGATGAAATAAAATATCCTTCCTACCACAGGTTCGGGACTGGGAATTTCGCTACGAGCTATTATCTATGCTTCTTGCTGAAGGAGGAGATCCCAACAATGTTGGACGAGACGGGTCAGTTCCACTGATGGTATGCCTGGTTCCATTGATAAACAAGGATCTCTTGCACAATTTCACTCATAACATGAAGGTATGTGGCTGGATTCAGAATTCAAGAAAAACCAAAAATGTAAAGTTGTCTTTACAAACGTATATGCTTTGTACAGGTTTTTTATCTTAACTGCGTACGAACATTATTGAAACATGGAGCAAATCCAAATTGTTCATCAAGATCAAATCTAACACCTTTACATGTACTCATGTTTGCTGCAGGAGAGTATATGGGATTGACACAATCAGAAGAGAAGGACTCTAGCTTCGGTAAAATATTATTCTCATTTAGTAATATTTAAACTCATTGAATTCCTGGATTTTTAGCCTTCATTCGTCAATTGTTGGTCGTGATGCTACAACATGGTTTGGAACCGAACGTTAAATTTTCATCTCGTAATCCGCATATTCTTCTTTGTGTTTTGGAAATGGTTTTGAGTGCTAGAAACCCTTCAGATTTGGATTACGTATACGATTTAACACAAACACTCATTCAGTATGGAGCGGATCCTAATGTCAACATTTCTACAACGGAACCCATGATTTGTCACTCCCAATCTAGCTTTTTTCTCAAAAAACCTTCAAATAAGGTTGGTGCAATAATATACTAGCCCTCTATTTAGCTCCTTGTTTGAAAAAAATCTATTTCATCGTAAAAGTCAAGGTGTTCAATGCGATTTTTTGTCTGCAGGTTTTGTATTACTATATTCAATGGTTATGTCGAAAGGAGCATCTTCTCTTGGATCCCGAGAAGAAATTTGCTCGCCTAATCCGACTCTATACTATGTGTATGGATCACAAGTAAGCCAAATTTATAGTAGTACCTGACATCTTAAATTTTTACCTATTCGAAATTTAAAAAGAGAATTAACATTTGTTTTTCATTCTCACTGTTATAATTTTGACCCAATGAAAAATTGTTTTGAATATGACAATTGGAATTTGATTGATTTTCATTTGACATTGTTTTTCTTTCATTGTGCAGAGACTTATACAGCTGTCTGAAACTGGTGTACACACAGTCAGCAATTGTACCAGTACGCACATCTCTTTGTCAAACGCTGAAGGAATTTCACTCATCACCTAGATCACTGCAGCAGCAATGTAGAGTAACTATTTATAAGAAATTAAATAGATGTCCTGGTATGTACGCAAATAAATTACAACTACCAAATGCACTGCAAAGATACCTCACTTCGTTCGAATAAAAGACGTGAATAAAATAAAATTCTTGATGTTATTCGATCATGGTTTCATTGTGTTGTGTTTGGAAAATTTCTTTACTTTTGCATTCGAAATAAGAACATGTGAAGAACGAACGTCCTTCAATTTGCGATGTCCTGAGTCTGACATTTTGGTTTGGTACTCTGACGGTCGTCTGACACCTTTGTTATTCGTTGGGTCACTGTCTGGACAGAGCTTTCACAAGTCCGAATTTCGATTTTTCATTCAAATAAATACAAGAACGGATGGACGAATAGCCGTAAATGTTTTCAAGTCTTACTGTGTTGATAGTTTTCCTCAAGGGATACTTCAAATCAGTGTCTATTTACATAGAAATCGCATTAACATAAGACGAGAAATGTCCAAGTTCTACTTGACTTGATTTAAAGGCAACAAAACATTTGACAATATTTCCAGACAATTGGGCAAAATCCATTCGTTTTGCGTCTCGCGACTATTCGCTTTAATCGAATCGAATTTTTCCAAAATATCCCCGTTTTTGCTTTCAAGACAAGGATAGACAAGTTTTTAGAAAATTCATTGAAAATAGGCTATTGAAACTACAGCCAAGGCAAGGGCCTAAAGCAATTGTTGTATTTTCCCAGTTGAAATCTCTGCGATTTTAGTTTCTAATAATCTGAAGTTGTAAATCCGTATTAATCTTCATTTTCATTCATTGATATGGGTTAAAATTGAAATATTGTTGGAGTCAGATAATTAGGAGTTCAATAGTCTTATGGAAAATTTAAATCAACAGAACAAGTGCTATAGAATTGTTTTTCGGTGATTCTAGGAGCTAAATCCAACTATCCGACAACAATATTTACACTTAATAATTCTGCGAAGAAACAACGACACAAGTTTTGTTCCGCATGCCGAAAGGGTTATTGACTTCGAGGATGGGCTTTCATAGAACACGGGGCGGGCAATGAATTAATGACACGTAGATAGTTCATCTACGTGTCATTAATTCGTTTGATGCGACGAAATTATTGACAGTTGTACGTAACATTGTATTCTTACGTCGAGCATAAAGAAGGAAACGAAACAAAATATTTACAACCTGATCAAGTAGCTAGTTTGATTCGGGTTTTTGAAATAATTTATCCGCTTGAACCAATGAGCACTATCATGGTAAAAATTAGAAACGAAATTTTTACTCTTGAGAGAACGACCGAGCCATTGTTTATTTTCTTAGCAAGTATCATAATCCTTGATGACTTTAATGAAAGGATTCACTCATTTTTGACCTCTTCACGAGACCAGAAGAATTTTATGGTCTAAAAGTCTTTAAACATAAGCACTTTACATTTATTTGACCATTTTTGACCATGAAATGAACATGTCTCATCTTTCCTGCTCAAATGATTTCTTTTTAGTCAAGCAATACAGTAATTTGTTTACAAACACTAATAATAACTGTAATGACAAAAGGCATCTTGTAAAGTAGGATGGTGACTCAGAATAATCTCTTAATGGACTACTAGCGTAAGTAAGCTTTAAAAGTCTGACGGAATTGGAAATTCACCAAACCACTGGACCACACGTATGAATGCATAAGTCAATCTACAGAATTACCATTTCACGACCGCAGCAAAAATAGCACCAGCAACAGACGAGATGGATAGACGCAGAGATGAAATTGCAAATGTAAACGTCATCTCAGTTCGAGTGCGTCACTGTCACCAGAGGAAGCATAATCTTTGTCTTTTTCATGATCACTAAAAAAGTTATAGTCCTTTACAGTAGATTTGATTGGATTTGATCATGCAAGCCTACGTCATTGTATTGGAATAATATTACGCAGCAAATCATGTGAATTATTCAATCAAATAGCGTCTTAAAAATTTGCAAACCTAAATGTCAAAAAATATTTACACCTTTATGTTGATTCCAAGAATTTCTGGCATTTGTTTTTCTCCACAACTCCTGGCATGACTCACTTTTGCCGGCGCGTAACACAGCAAAGACACGTTTGAGTGTTCTAGTATTGCGTAGCTATAATTTGATTTAAAAGATGCCGTGAACTCCCTTAATTATTTTAAAGATATATTCCCTACTCATTATGATTGACAAACAACACTCAACTCCAGTTTATTATGAAAATCTTGATGCCCGAGTTTTGTAACCATAATTACAAGTTTTTTTGAACTCAGTTGCGACCTTTGTGTCCTTCAGACACAAATTATGAACAAAATGAGGTTTCACGAGCGTATATATTTGATTTGATTTTTAACAATTATTTTAATGTACTAATGATCATGGCGCTTTAAATTGATTAAATTTAATGTAAATGTAGTATATACACCCTTACGTAATTTTCATCCATAAATCTACAATAATCTTATCATTATAAAGACCGAAATAAATGGATTTTGTCGTTTGACCTTAAGCTGCTCCGGTCATTCACTGCCATTCGATTTGTGGCACTAATCCGGCCTGAAGTGTGCTATCCCATTCCACTCAGCTAATGAGAACATTTTCTGTCAAACCGAAAATTGGACATTGATGTTTCTACTTCAAAAAGTGTAGCCTAGAGTAGCCAACTAGATTATTTTGTAGCTGGCTCATCTTTATAGCCCAATATTACTAATTAATTAACTAAACGAGTTTTCCTAATATTGCTTTTATAAAACGATATTATTGCAAAATTGGTGGGTAAATTGCAAAAGCTCTCACGTTATGTAAGATCAATTAAATTATATAAACCTTCATCGTCATCAACGCTTTAATTGCGAGAGGTTGTGTGGTGTTTTAAATAAATCACTCAAAGGTCAAACGTCTGAGCCATTGTACTTTTATGTGGATAGAACCAAATGCCAAATCAAGTGTTACGTGTTACGTTTCTAGAATTGATTGGACCGAATTGACCGAAATTATAATATAGAAAGAAGAAGTAACACACTGGTCTAAATTCTACAATAAGGTTAGTCCATGGAAATTTTATTATACAGTACAGTAAAGCACACCGCACCGCACGATTGGCCCTGTTCTCTCTGTGGCATACGACATGGGCATTTAGTGCTTGGTAATTGTAATCGATATTCTCAAGGTTTTTCGTCTCTGTAACTGGTAAAATTTTACCGGTTGCTTAATAAAAAAATTTTTTAGGTGGCATTTGTGTGAAATGTAGCAAATCATCTCTAGAGAATAAATTTCCCATCCTCTCATAAAATACAGGAATTGATGTGATTCTCCAGTTGGAATATTACGAGTACATGGTTAATCACTAATCATAGTTCGTTTTGAAAGAGTTTGACTCTCATCCTATCTGTCCAGTAGTTCAAGTGCGCGGCTAGAGCTAGAAAAAAAAGTACTAGACTAGAAGTTAGTAGTAATGTAAATGGAAGGTTAGGTTAGAAGCTTAACTATGATTCTTCTTCTCTTCGGGGGACTCCGGTTCAAAAGGACAGGACAGTCGACAGTCAGTATATAACCTAACTACGATGTTGGATGGTTAGTATTAAAAGGGGGGAAAGTTGGAGTGCAAAAATTGTGATGGTTGCAAATACAAACTGGTGGTTTGGGTTCTCATTGCTGCAGCCCACTCATGGGGGACATAGGGACACGGAATGGCAAAGCAAAACGAGAAGTAGTAGTAGAGTAGTTTGAGTTCTCGCCTCTGCACAGCACAGGGCAATCCTTTGAAAGAGGTGGTTCGTTTCTGTTCTCTTCTCAAGAGTTGTCAAGCAAGAGAGGTAGACCTTCGTTGCTGTTGGATGAGTTGAGATCAGTCTGGTTTCCAACTCTCACGTGTAGTCGTCTTCTTCCACGTGCAATTTAGGTCAGATTGAATTCTCACTAGCAAACCAACCACCAGCCCAGCATTGCTATTCCTCTTCATCAAAAACTTATTGCGTAGTTGCAGTTCCTTGCTGCTGGCTGCTTCTTTCATTTGTCCCATATGTAATGTATGCCATCTAAAAGAGCCAATACATTCGTACATCCAGCAGTAGTAGTAGTAGTAGTAGTGTTCCCCATCGTTTCGTAGTACAAAACGAGTTTAATAGAGCCAAGCCAGGCTCTTCTACCACCACTTGTTGAATTACGACGACTACACACACCGGAGCACCTGTGTATAATTCTTATACTTTAATCCAAAGCCCAAGAAACAATTTGAATGAACAAACGGAAATTTTCCTAAACGACATTAACAACTTGTGTGCAAGGAAAAGAATATCAAAATTAAAAAGTGCTGCTGTTGTTGTTGTTTGGATTTGTTCCAGAGGATTTGACTGGATAAAGTGCCGGGGCCGGTCGGTCTTTGGAATCAAGTTTCCTTTAGAGTAGTAGTAGTCTGCCCTGGACTAGAATAGACTTTTGTGTCCCGGACAGAACTAACCGGAAGGAGGATTCACCTTGACGTGAAGTAAATCCATAATTAAACTTGACCTTTGATTATCTCCGTATTTCACGGAGAATACATCTTGAGCGCTGGCGCTTCATTCATCAAACTGTCGCTGCACAGACTCCTTAGTCGATTCTACTTGTGGAATCTTCTTTGCGGATAACTTCAAGGTGAGACAAAAACTATATTCTTCAAAAACTTTTTTTTAGTCTTTTGCTTGCGTAACAAGTATGAAATACGCCACACTGAAAGGTCTAGGGTACTACTACGACGGAAAAAGTTGCATCTTTGCATTGCATTGCCATTGCAATGTCGACCGGGCCATGTGCTTTTACTTTTTTTACAACTACTTGCTAATATGAACAGAAACAGAAGCTGTGGCATCTTTTCATTGTTTACGTGTGTCGCACATTACCCGCCCGTGTGAATGTGAATATAAAATAGCATAAGGAAGGGTTAGATTTTAGACTTAAGACATGGCATGGCATGGCAGTGGCAGGCATTGCATGATTCCATTTTCATTTCCCCTTCCAGACCCACGAACGACGGCGACGACGAAACCTTGACACCCTTTTATGTCTAATATGAGGTTGGGGTTTTATTTTTGATTTGATATGACACTTTATCAACTGTTGTGATAATTAATAAGGCAAGCAAGCAATAAGGTTATTGAATTGTGGTGATTTGATTCCCTTGTCTGTCGAGTTGAGTTTGAGTCTTGTATTATTTTAGCTACTACTGCTGAATAAAGTTAAGTTTGAATAGAAGGTAGTTTCATTTTCCTTAATCGGAATCGATTATTCAACTACGAAAACAATTTCTAGTTCCTGACCTTGCTCAGCTCAGCCGTGTGCCGTGTGTTGTAATATTTCCACAATGCAATGCAATGCTAAAGCTCGCTTCCTCTCTAGTTACAAATTTAAATATCCCAAGTTTAAAAGGCTGCTAGCCCAGCATAGCATATCCGCCTGATTTGCAAATCAAGATTGGTTACTATTTCTGACGGACAAATAATTATGGGTGATTTTTACACTACTCAAGTACTGTTTAGAGCATCAGCAATCAGAATACGTAACATTCTTAAGTCCGTACTATCCGAGTTTGCTTGCTTCTGCCTGCCTACTTTGAAAAGAAGTCAACCTTGACGTACGTAGTGTGCTGTGCCATGCTACGTGTCTAGGTTGACTGATATATACTTGCAAAATGTGTATTCTGCGTATACCAGTATCCATGTGAATATATAAGAATTCCAATTCACCAACTAGTTGTAGTAGTACTTGCTAACCTAACCTTAGCCGCTAGAGAACCAGCTCGTTGACTATAGAGCATGAAATTATATGTATGTATGGTATGGATGGATGTTTGAAGTTCTCAAAGGGTTAGATAGTCTTCAGCTACTACTACTAGAGCTACTTTGGCTAGAATCTTTTCCACGGTGTATTACAATATTATAAATCCTCCGCATGCTTGCTTCCATGGTTTTCGCAAGTTGCTCCCAACTAGATACCATACCATAACCCGTGGATGGATGGATGTGGACGTAATCTTTCCTTGCGGTTTTTATTTCGCATATTATATAGACAAGTCCTCTACGACTTACTACGGACGACCGCAAGCAAGGCCAAAGCAACTGAACCTCCTTCGCTCATATTATTATTACTTTATTGAATTGTATTGTATTGTATGGATGGATGTATTGTAGTAGTAGCGTGTGTGATCTCATGCCTGAGCACGTGAAACTCTAATGCTAACTTATACTACACTATGCATCCATGTAAATATTTTATATCTCCTTCTTAATGTCTCGAGTAAGTATGTACACGTTCCTACATATGCTATGGTACAGGTGAAGTTGGAAAAACCTCTTGTCATGAGAATTAAGAATTATGAAATTAATCCATTCTTAATACTTTATTTTGTTCCTTCTATTTATTAGATGGAGTATCCACTAGGAAGTATGAATGCCCAAGTGCCAAGCGTGTCAGTGAAAGTTGAGCCGGATTTTGAGCCACAAACAAGGGCTCGGTCAAACACGTACGTTTTCTTCAACAATTAGTAGATTATTTTGGAGCCTTTACTTTTGTGGCAATGGACTAAACTTTATGAAATATTCCCAAAGTATAAAAAGGCTCTGGGTTTAATTAAGTATATAAATAAGCCATAATTTTATTTACAGTTGGCCATGTCCCCGCCCAGAAGATCCATCCCATATGGGTTTGTCAGGTCAGCAAGGGTGTATTGGTGGGGTCGAAGGTCAAAATCAAGGATTGCTTGGCTTTCCTAAGAAATCCACCTCGCGAAGAAATGCTTGGGGAAATATGTCTTACGCGGATTTGATCACACAAGCCATTCAATCTTCCCCTGATAAACGATTGACGCTCAGTCAAATCTATGATTGGATGGTCACCAATGTTCCTTACTTTAAAGATAAGGGAGACTCCAACTCTTCAGCAGGGTGGAAGGTTAGTTCCTCTCTTTTTCTGTAAAAAATAAAAATTAGTTATGGAGCTAATTAATTAATCGGATAAAGTATCCAATTATACGCATGGTTAGACCTGATGACGTGAGGCAGTACATGAATGAAAAGGCAGGGTAATAAAAGGAGCACCAATGAATTTTACAAGTGAGAAGGTAGTGTAATAATATTTAACACATACGCGTGGATTGGATTGGATTGCCTCCTGGCAAGAATTGAAAGGGAAACTACTTCAAATTAGTCTTCGAGATTGGAGAGTGAATATGTTGAAAAGAATCTTACGGGACTTGTCCTTCCTTACCTTTTCCTTCTCAACAAGTCAAGTTATTATGGTAAATTCGGTTTAGGTGAGGATACGGAAAGGAAGGAAAAGGAAATAGGGATTCAGTCATGGGTTGGAAATCCCGAGGCAAGGCTCTCAGTAAAATGTTATGCGGTCCTTACACCCTTTTTTGCTCGAATTTAATGACTCTGATTTTGGACATGAATGGGAAGAGGCACTTTCAGATTTTAGTATTTTGGGGCTCTTGGGTAATGATTGAGTTGTTGTCTTGTGGCAAAGCATAAATAAATTTTATGGACAAATTCCAGATTTTGGTTTCTTGACCCCGCTTTAGTCGGATCCATTCCTGCAAAAATGGTCACCTGAACTAATATATTTCAGTACAACTTTTTTATTGAATTTTGTCAAATATATTGCGAGCAATAATTCCTGTTTTTGTTTCTTTCTTCATTAAATATACCGACTCCGCCTGCCTGTCTCACTCAGCCCCGTGTGACCCAAATAGTACAAAAGCAGAAATATCACTCAAGCCAGCTCCTGGCCAGCACTATACTTTCCCTAATTCAATTTTTTCTAATAAACCAACACCGGTAGGGTATCGAGAAATGGGAAAGTTTGAGTATTTTGCGGATTTTAATGCATTTCGGGTAGTACGAAGCGATCAATAGAATTGTTAATTACATCATGGCTCATAGAATTTGCTTTTATTTTTGATATGTATTGCGTATTTCATAACCTTGAAAACTTTACCGAGTCATGAGTTCAATGTCTGAAATCCTTGGATTGTTTTTGCTTCAAATCAATGTAGAGTTAGTTAATTTCTATTGAGATTGAACCGGATATTTGCTTTCCTCACATAAGCCGTTCACCGACTCTACAACGCAAATTATAACCGGTCAATGCGTGAAGTGAATTATAAACCGAATTCTTATATGCTTTTTTGCACTAGTTTAATACTTGTATTCATAAAAGTCGCCCTCCACTTATTGGTTAGGAAATTATATGAACTCTTCCTGTACGCGTTTAAAGAAAGCTGTTTGTGAATTCGATTTCTTAATCTTATCACAGACGAAAGAAAGAATTGACCGTATCTACCTTCCGTTCATTTGATTTAATGAAGTCAGTAGCAGTCATTTAGGAGCAGTTATAAACAACACTGACAACCTGACAATGTATTGAAGAGATCGTCATTAGTTTTACGAGCCCAAGTCAAATGCACAAATACACAAATGTGTACACACANCCAAGTCAAATGCACAAATACACAAATGTGTACACACACGTCCAGGTTAGACTACATTGTCCTATGTCCAGTTCCAGTCCAGAATAAGTGATAAATTCGATTAACCTTCGCCAAAGCAATCTGAGGAACACATATGCAATTTAGGAAACTTGAAACTTTCAAGTCTGTCAATATTATAGCTCGACTATTTGATTAGGTTATTTCAGCAGTTTCGTTTTAACATTACGTCCAGGTATATTCGGGTTGGTTGGCTTTAAAATCTTTTCGCCTCTTCGATTTTAATTAATTTTCCTTCGTAGATTGAAATCTCATATGTACTGTATTTGCGGTCAACGCAACCTGAGTTTCCCTCTTATGACCTCTTGTACCTTTACATTTCCAAGCAGCTGGACCAAATTTCATTTTTCGACAGGTTCAGGCATTTAATAAACCACAAACATTTCCTAAGCCCGTGTTGATGATTTGTCGAAAACAAGGGTAAATGTGTATGCAACTTGCTCTTGTATGCATGAGGCTGGCTATAGCTCACAACTCGGCTTTCACTATTTCAGCGTTATCTCTAAGAATATTAATTTTAGTCTTCTTCAATTTTTCACATCGCATTTGACTCAAATACGCAGATCTCAGAAAAATGCTGAGGTTTTCAAGAGTTGGTCACAAGGTGATCATATTTCGTTTTCTTGCGTCCTCATGCTCATGTTAAAATACGACATAATATTGTTGATTCATCAGTTCTAACTGTCTTGTCTTGTCTCGTCTCGCTGGCTGTCTGGTTAGTTCAAACAGACAAGTGTCCGAGGCAAAGTTATCTCTAGTTAAAGCTAAGTAATTTGAGTCGTTTAATCCACTCTTTCCTTCCACTGTTTTCCAAGTAAGAAATTTTGCCATGTCTGGAAAATTCTCGATTTAAAATTAAATCTTAAAAATAACAATGGTCTGATTCGGCCAATGGAAGGAATGAATCATATTAGAAGGACATCATCAGCATCAGCAAAATGGAATTTGGTTCGCAGATAAACATCTAAATCATCATCCAGTCATGACTTTTCTTGACTTTGCAATTTTTCATGGAGTTTGATGTATGATGTCTGTCCTTTGAGATTCATTTCAAAGCGACGACGCAGTTAATTTTTATCCTTTATTGTTTTAATTTTACACTCCGTGTCATGTTCTGACTTGCTTTTCTTTTGTAACATTAAACAGAAAATTCTTCTCATAGTCTAGACAGTAAACGAATTTTATTAGTCAAAGAATTTTTGGCATTGTTGTTTACGCTCATAATCAGTAACGCTGTACTGACGGACAACTAGTGATGGGATGGGATGCTGATGGCATTGCTTAGAGAAAGTCTTCACGAGAAAAATAAAAGTTCAATAGACTCGTATAAGCCCGGGCTCTGAGATTTTATTGCTATTTGAATGATTTACGAAATAACCTAGGAAGGGATCATTAATTCGAGTATAGGTGTGTAGTTGAGTAAGTTCCATGCATAGCAGCAGCAGAGAAACCCTTTTTGTACCTTTAGTTTTTTAAACTCTTCATTTCACTACAGTTGTAGAAACGGACTTGCCAAATCGAGTAAAATACAAGCACTAAGCTTTCGTGTTAGTACTTTACTCAGAAGAAATAAAATTCAGCTAGGATAAGTTCAAGCATCCGTATCCGTGGTTGCATGTAACTACATAAGGTTAAGGTTGATAGTTTTGAGGAGTTTTATTTAGTTAGAACGAGGATGGATACGAGAGAGGATTTGCACAAGAAGTAGAATAATAACGTAAAGTTAACATGCTGGAGTTAAGTAGAGGATGGAATTGCGAGAATGGCGTATATTGCGACAGAGGTAAAAGAGGACGAGAGAGTCGACGGATCGGTTTGTTAGTTGCCAGCCTGATGCCTGAGATCGAGATTCGTGTAAAAAGAAGTCACTATAGTGACGAGACTGACGACGACGCCAGAAAGTGCGTCGCATTCATGTCCTCAGCTCTTTTATTTCACCGTGTGACTGACTGTGACTGCTAAAACTCCCGTCCTTCATCTCAATGGCAATTCGCGGTTCTCATACAAGTACGTACGTAGTCGTAGTTATGGGTTACTTTTTCATGTTTCGTCTTGTATATCACGTGATAGCACATCAAAATCTAAAGATTTACAATAGAAACTATTCTTCAATACTCTTCATTGCCTTGCCTTTACATAATGCCCTGATTTACCTTTCGTTTCCAACAATTCATTACTTTTCTACCTATCAGAATTGAGTGGGTGTCATTGATATGTATCATTTTTTACCTCCTTCCGATCTATTTCTATTATATTAGATATGGAAGTAATGTTTCATGCATGAACATGCTTTTCCAACTTCAAACTTTGTACGTATTTATAAAAATGCATCTTTGAGTGTCCAAAGTACGAATATTTTGCAAGAAAAGAGACGCGCAGTGCAAAGAAACTGACTACATATGTACCGGGAGACTACAAGCAAGGAAGCATGAAAAAAATATTAAAACACATGAAGTGCAGCAACGTGCAACAGGCTTTGCAACTAACTGCCGCTGTTCATGTCCAACTAACTACGCTTTTCATGTGTAATCTTTTATCATTCTAGTATTTTAATGAACGTTCAGATGGTTGTTTTGTTTTTAAGGAATGCACAGCACAATACACTTAAAGCTAAAGCCACAGGCAGCAAGCACAACCTAGTATAGTTGTAAAATAGCACAGAAGTCCAAGTCCAACAAACAATTGTAATAAATTGTTAATACGTGAAAAAATGGAGTTTAGGGACATAGCATAAAGACAGGAAGGAACAAGAATAAGATTAAATTTAATTTTGCTCAGTAATTTGTTCAGTATTTGCTCAGAAACGGTAAAAATGGAGAGCACAGGGCACAGGTCAGGGTTTTAACCATGAAAATCTCCCCCAAAAAAATTAATGGTGGCATAATCGACAATTTTACTGCTTGGTAAGAGATTTGGTTCGGTGGTTTAGCAGCCACAACAACACACGTACGTACGTAGGAAAGGAAGGATAATTTTGAATAACATGACAAAATGATTCCGCTTTACTTTGCATTGCATATGCATAGGCAGTCAGCAGCATTTTGATTCGAGTGGTGTGTGTGCTGACTGAGTTTTTAAAAGTTGAAACTAGTGTGAAATACAATAAAAAGAGCAGAGAGTCGTATCACGTGCTGTGTGGATGACTGACTGACTCGTCGATAGATAAAAGATAACAACAGAGTGAGAAGTTTCCCTAAGCTAGTCAACTCAACTCTCAACTCAGTTATGTAGTATTATAACCATAATATTGCAATGTAGAGTATGTACAGTGACTCGTCCTAAGTTTGAGTACTAACTTCTCTATTATGGCTGGCTAAACCTTCATTAAAAGCTCCTGGCGTTGCTTAGCATTAGCATTAGTAGTGCTACTACTAGTTGCTTTTTCAAAGCCCCTCAGTGGGTGGTGTGACCTCATTGATCCTTGCAAAACCATCTCAATTTTTGATAAAATTCCTATTGGGAGGTTTTGGAAAAATAATTGGGTGGTTAAAATATGAGTCATTCCAATTCAAGATATCGGATGAGCATATTTATAGGGATAATGCAATAAGCTATGCCCAACTAACATTAATTCTCTCAGACAATTTGAATCTCATTTAGTTGCTGCTGACTGGAATGGAGTTAGTTTTATTGTCAAAATGGAAAAAATGTACCTCACTCGCTCGGAATTCATGGGCATGGACAAGTTGTGTATACATATGTGATGTGTACTTGAAAGCAACAACTGATTACGCAACTCTTAAACTGCTCATCCCTCTATAGTTATAGTTTCATGTTCGTCTAGTCTAGCCCTTAACTCCTAAGCAATAGCAATACACGCCTACCGATTTGCCGTATTAAAAATATTAATGCATATTAACACACTCTGGTAAAGTTCCAGATGCTTTAGCTTGAACTGTGGACTCAAGCCTGTATTTGCATGGCTGCTGTTCACTCACATCAGGCAGGATGATTTGTTTAGAGACTGAGAATTTGAAAAAGTGAATTAATGCAATGAAATTGTAATTTAAGCGGGTTGCAATTTCCATTTCTAGATATAACTAGATTAGTTTGGATTAGCATAAATCCAAGGAGCAGTGAACATCAAACTGTGACTAAAACTGAGAGGCAGTCGAACATTTTCAAGGAAGGTAAACCACTATGATGCATATGGCGTGTACATGGATTTTGCATTTCCTTTAGATTTTGAATCAACCAACATAGATAGCAATGAGTAAACCAATCGCGATTGGTTGACGATGTAGAACTTTGTATATTTCGAAATTTCAAAGAATATGATGTCAAAAACTTCCGAGAAGTATTAGCCATTACAAACAATTCCGGAGTGGTGGACGGGTTCATGAGGAAGTAAATAGTTCCGAATACATTCCTATGGGTGTGTAAATCCTTACCGCATTTTAAAGGAATGAAACACGTGTGGATTTAATTCTCCGACTCCTTTGAAAACAATTCGTCTTAACGTAATGAAAAATAATCAACAAATTTTGGCTCGGTCATATTGTAGGGTTAAGAGTAGGACTTGGCATCGTACAGCTCATTCTATTGCTCATTGAGTCGTATTAGAAGTAATTATGAGTTTCTTGGCAGGATGACACAAAGCTTATGAATCTCGGATGACCACTACCCAGTACCCACCCAGTCATTGTACTGTACTTGACTAGCTCGGCGACGGGTATCAGGCAAATTATCAAAATTTCTTCTTCATTTCTGCGCCCTAGCCATGCGTATTTGTCTCAATGTTTAGACGTAATTTACTACAAACCGAAACCGATAAATTCTTCGTCATCAACCTCAATGCAATGCTCTAGACTTGAGGTCTTGAGCACTCTTGTCTTACTATACAAGAACAAAGCGCTAATAAAAATACAAATTAGAACTACGTCTTTAGAACACAATGCGTATTTTTCCTTCCATTTTCTCCACATGAATGACAATTTCTTAATTAACGTCTGAATGAATCTGAAGTGATTCCCTGTATAATAATGTCAGCTAAGCAAATATTCTTGAATGTCTAACAAGTACATGAGGATTGAAGGTGATGGTCTAAGCGAATTAAACAATCTCATCAAAATTTAGTCATTAGGATGGAGCCCATTAAAGAGGAGAGGATAATTCCTTAACGGTATAGGTACTCGGATGGACGGAAGGAAGGAAGGAAGAAGAAAGGCGTCAAGAGGAGTAATTATCCTACTTGATGGTTACGTTAAGTTTAAGCTTAGTGGACGGACGGTGCCGGTGATGGTGAATGTCATAAATCGTTCTTCCCAAAGCAGAGCAGGGCTAAGGCTATGGGAAGCAGAGTTTAAGAGTTTGAGAACGAAGAGTTTTCGGGGGAAAAGTTTCACCGGTTCGAGTTCAAGTATCCTTGGGATCTATAAATAATGTGCGGGCAAGGACACAAATCCAAGTCTCCTTGCTCCCTCTCACTTCCTATCCTAATCGTATTAACCGAAGGCTAACTATGCGTTGACAATGCAATTACGTGTAATGGGATGTTTTACTCTCTCTCTTTCTCTTTCTCTCTCTCTGTTACAACTTAATCGTTCATTTCCCGTTTATTCTATTTGTAAGTAATCTTATTTGACTTTTAGTAAAACACTTTCACGCCTTGTTCCCTGCCTGCCTGCCTCATATCCAGGTTCTTCCTACTGTGCAGTGCAACTAGTCGGCGACGACAATTAATCAAATTTCCTAATGGATTAAATTAGCAAGACATGAACTACCTATGCTTATGCTTGGAAAATCCCGGCATCCGTTGAGTCTTCCTTCTGGTCTTAATCAGGAATTAGATAAGATCATTCTAAGGATTCTAATTAAACGTTCGTACCCCTTTTTTCGGTTTAAGGTATTGTGAGTCCAACTTTATAATTTTTATTTTATTACACTTGTTCAATGGCTGTAGAAAGGAAGAAAATGCGACGAAGGTTTTACATGAAGGACACGAAGGGGAAAGCAGTTTAGTGACGACTGTCGGCTGAATTTACCTTACCGCTTCCTCTTCCTCTTGCTTGCCCTTGCCTGCCTTATTAGATTTTCACTCGGTTCGTCTGTGCAAGTAAAGTTCAAACGTAAAAATTCGATTTCCAATTTGTCGTGCCTGTGTGACGAGACAAGAGTTTAATTGAATCTTCTGTTAAACGCTTGCTAACCAGCCATTCATTTCCAATACCCCATGATTAACTGTGACTTGGAAAATACTTAATATTTCATAATGTTTTTAGAGAAGGGTAAATTTTAAAGCAGTTACATCCATCATTCTGGAATAATTCAGAATAGCTCAAGCTTGACGGATTTTGAGACCGATTTGTAGGGTTAAGGGTTGAACCTGGGAACTATGGCTGCTACTGCTGATCTATTCTTTCCATTGCCATTTGCCAAGTTTTTAGATTCCTTGTTAACACGAGTGTAGTGTATACAGAAGTGAGGAACGAATAAAGGGTTAAAATGCATAGGTCGAGCTATTCAAGAAGAACATGAAGATTCTAAGCATGGGAACGGAAAGAGTATTCAATGCAATGCAATACTTTCCGATTTCCTTGGCCCACCTCGAATATCTAAATTTAACTATAATAATAGAGAGTTAAAAATCCTTGAAGCTTATCCTTGAGAGATACGAAGAAAAAGGGTTCATTTCTTCCTTCGTTCTCGAATACTTTTGTCTGGATGCCGCGGAGGTCAGTAATGATCTTTTCAGTGTTAAAGTGACTATGGAACTTTATGAAATTGAATGTGGTTTTAATGTTTACACAAAGTGAAGAGAGAACCTTCCGAGTGTGAGAAAGTTGTATAGTTTAGAGACCAGAGAGAACGGAACGTTCAATACAGTTCAAGAAATGCATTTTTCACAACCCGCTTCCTTGCACTTTTTCTTGGGAAATACGGAAGATGAAGAATCAACTCTTGACCATTGAACCGATTGCTTTCACAAGAAATATTTCACATATCATTTCCTCTGGATTTGGCTACAAATCCATAATCCATCACGCCTAATTCTTGTCGCTTTTCACTTATCCATCCTCTGTAAAATTACAGAATATTATTTTTCCGTGTTCATGTTTACTTGCAACACAACATTAGCCAGGATCCTACAAATTTATTCTTATCTCGGAAAGTTAGGGATTTGGATTACATAACATTGCATGATTTGAGATATCGATTGATTAAACTAAAGGATTGATAGTAGTGGTCGAACTGATTGAGCAATGAAGTTTATGCAAATGACAATTTCTTATGATTTTATTTAAATATTGGTTGCTCATTTTAATAAATTTAGACCTAAAACTAAATTTTAAATTTGATTAGTCCTCTCAAGAGACTCTTACAAATTCTGCGTTAGTGTGACACAGTGTGTGTAAATCACCTACGCCCTTGAATATCAACCCAAATGATAAGCGGTCAAGTTTCATTTTTATCGTAATCAGTCCAAAAGCTCATGTTTGCTAATCATTCTGGCTAAGACTGGTCATCATATCCTATAAAAAAAAAGATAGACACAATGTATGCAGAATGTTGCCATTGCCTTGATTTTATAATTTTCCAGTGATATTCCATATGGTTTTATAGTTTTTATGTGAATACAAGGAAAAGAATCTAGAATACATGAAAGGGTTAAATACGCTAAAGTAGTGTATTGTTCTCATATGAAAGTGCCCTTCCCTCGGCATAAAATTTGTACATTCGTCAGGAATGACGTGAACTACTAATTCAAAAGTGTTCCTCAGTCATTCTTCTCTAGTCCAGTATGCCCGCCCAGCTGCTTCGGCTGACCATTGTGGGCTAAACCCTTAGACGTAACAACAATGCAATCAAATGACATAACGTTCACAACCCTTTCGTTTGAATACAGATGCGCAACCTGAAAAGCTCAATAGTACATATATGTAGAATCTAACACTTTCCAGATCACATCTGCACTTTTAGGGTAAAATCTACGGTTTTTAAATAATGGAAGGGCATGGCATGGACAAATAATGCTCAGCTTTCCTATGATTGTGGTAGGGCTTGGCTCGGGCCTTACGCCTTAGGTTGAACATATGATAATGCAAACTGTCCAGTCCTTCACCAGGGTAAAGAAACGATCTACATTTACAGTTATCAATTTGTTTGGGCGGGATTCCAAAGGGCCCGTTTTTAGTAAAGGGTGTAAAACTTGAAAAACAGGCAGGGAACTTTATTGTAACCCTTTGTAATGGAAATAGTAGCTAAGAATGTTGATGCCCTCCTAATTGTCTCTCTGGTCTACTTGACGCTTGTTTTATGTAAGCAAGCTGGGTCAGACTGGTCGGATTCGGATGTGGTTTGGTTGGAGGCTGCGGCTGGTGTTGGCGTCAATGTACATTGTGGCTAAAAAATCCAAAGAATGGGTTTGAGTTTGATACCCGGAGAAAGTTGGTTGCTCCTCGCTCGCTCCGTCTCGGTGCTTCTAGCAATCAATCTTGCATTCATTCATATTTTTTGCACATTAAATTCTTACATTTGTCAAAACATCACTCCACTTTCTCTCGTTTACCTTCACAATTCCTACGTTTTGGTCATGTCTTTTTACCACTAAGTTGGCGCTATATGTTGTGATGATCAGAATCTAACCGTATTTTTTGTCCGTCTGTCTGTCTGGCTGGCTGGCTTTTCTTTCTTTACTTTCTTTTCCGGGAATTCTTCTTCCTATTTTCGTTTTCTGATCCTAGAATATAACCTCTCCAACTTTACAGACCATTGTTACATTTTTCTGTTTACTTTCTGCCCCACTGTGTACGAGATTCATAACAATTATTATTGATGTGTTCACACACGCATTATTCATGCCGGCATACCTTGCCTTGCCGGTTTGAGTTAAAATTTAACTTGGATTCGAATTGATAAAAGAAGTATCCCTCCCTAACCTCAAGTTTTTATGAATTTTGTCGGGACGAACTGGGAAAATGAGGGATTTGAGTGAGACTCTGGTGAAAGACGGAAGGAAGGAAGGGGTGGGCTTGATGAACATAATAATGAATGCTCTTTGGTGCTTGGCGTAAATTCATTGTGTGATGATAAATTAATCTCAGGGACCGTGTGCGTCTTAATTGAGATAAAATGATGGTGAGAAAAAGTTAGGTTAGAATCGATTCATCAAATGAAATGCCTTGCAGTCCCAAGAGTTGTAAACAAGTGTCTCCCCGATTGTTTCACACCACATTGATTATCTCATTAGCTATTCATTGTCGGAAAGGGTTTTAGGAGCTAAGCTTTTGTCGCATAGTGTTCAGTGCGGTGCAGTG
Organism: Thalassaphorura encarpata; assembly: GCA_009869925.1. Taxonomy (NCBI): domain Eukaryota; kingdom Metazoa; phylum Arthropoda; class Collembola; order Poduromorpha; family Onychiuridae; genus Thalassaphorura; species Thalassaphorura encarpata. The sequence goes on from WJEZ01000160.1 coordinate 23,149, forward strand.
CTGTGGCTGGCTGATGACGAAGGAATCTCAATTTAGGAATTTCATCTTATAATCTTGCGTGGTTAAACCTTTTCTTGTCTACTGGAATGATCGTTTGACGTTTTCAGAATATTGTTGACTCGGTGGCGACGGTTTTAGGATCTTAGCATTTCAATTTGCTAGGAGTCTGTTTTAATTTATATTATGTTCCTCCCAGTCAAGCGTAAAATAAGGAAACGACACAAAGTCAAGTCTAGTCTAAGAGTACCTGGCTGGCTCCAATTCTAAAGCTTTTTAGCATACTGGTCTCCCGTGGGCGAAACTATTGAACGAAGCTTGGACATGCTGGACAAAAACTAGAATACTTTTAGCTTTAGTCTTTTAGCTGAGAATTATTGTCGCATTAACTTTATATGGTAAATTAAATTATTTTTCAAGTCAGGAGGATGGATTATACCTGACAAGAGAATCATAGATTATAAGTTTGAGTCGAGACAACTTTTATTGAATGAAATGATTTTCTGATTTGATACAGAACTCGATCCGTCACAATTTGAGCCTACACAATCGTTTCATGCGAGTCCAAAATGAGGGAACAGGCAAGTCGTCTTGGTGGATGTTGAACCCAGATGCCAAGCCAGGGAAAGCTGCCAGGCGACGAGCCACGTCAATGGAAACGTCCAAATTCGAGAAAAAGCGAGGGCGAATTAAGAAGAAGTTGGAAGCGATTAGAAATGGTGTAAATGTGGACACTCCTTCACCTTCCAGTTCATTGTCTGAAGGACTTGATAACTTTCCTGAATCTCCACAGGTAATACATAATTTACAAACCATGGAATTTTACTACAGAGTACTGCTGAGTGAATATTGTCGTTTAAGCGTGTAGCTTCGAAACAAACTTTTTGCAAGTCTAATTTATGTTTTTTTTTATTTATTCAGGTGCACAGCTTCAATTTGTCGCCATCAGATTTTCGTCCAAGGGCCAGTTCAAACGCAAGCTCTTGCGGTCGACTTTCTCCGATTTTGAGTGAAGTTGTGGACCTTCAAAGTTGGAAGCGATTAGAAATGGTGTAAATGTGGACACTCCTTCACCTTCCAGTTCATTGTCTGAAGGACTTGATAACTTTCCTGAATCTCCACAGGTAATACATAATTTAAATAAGTATTTTCAAATCATAGAATTTTCCAATGACAAATTAAAAAGTAGAGAATGAATTTTGTTTAATTGCTTTCAGTCACATATTTTTAACATTTTCAAATTTTTGCAAGTCTAATTTATGTTTCTTTTTGCTATTCAGGTGCACAGCTTCAATTTGTCGCCATCAGATTTTCGTCCAAGGGCCAGTTCAAACGCAAGCTCTTGCGGTCGACTTTCTCCGATTTTGAGTGAAGTTGTGGACCTTCACGACAATCAAGTACCACCCATGTCACCGTGGGACTCTTATGGGTACTATGGCTCTCCAAATCTTGGAGACCGATTTGGAACAGAACAGCTGGCTGGAAATCTTGCCAACACAATGAAGCTTCATGAAACTGGCAGTTTTGACTTTCACCCACAAACATTTCATCAGTCACAGGTGCATTGTCGAAAACCGTTCAGAGCATTACTAAAAAGACACGTAGCGTCCAATTGCCAAGTTAACATGTTTTCAATTGTGTCTTCCCATAATTCGCCTCCCCCTTATTCTCGAGAATCAAGTGTAAATGTTAGTTCAAATACAGGCCACAAAATTATGTGTTGCATTTATCGATCTTAATATCTTAATTAGAATTGTTTATGAAATTGATTTTTATTTTACAGAATTTCACTGCAGCAGCTGGGAACCACAGAGGGAGCTTTTCACGTTCGGCAGCCATTCCTACAACGATTAGAGTAAATATTTTAAAACTGTTGATTTAGCGAAGACTCAGAAGTAGTAATTATTTTAATTTTCAATCATTTTTGTTTCAGCAAAATGATTTAGTACAACAATCGGACGCTCAGGCTCAGCTCTTGAATGGAATGTATGGAGGACCTTACGCTAATAATGCATCTGCTTCATTCCTCCCAAACCAAGCTCATCTTCATCAAGATAACAAATTGATGTCTGCTAATCACCATACAGAGTTGGATTTCAATTTAGAAATGGATCCAAATCCATTTGGGTCATTGAATGTGGAGGAAGTTCTTCAAACAGAGTTGAGCTTGGGAGAAGATATTGCGTTCAACTTTGGAGGCGCACCCAGTACTAATCAGCTTCAACAGCACAACAATGGTTAGTGTTTATACACTACAAGGATGAGCTTTAAAAAAAATTCCAGTGGAATATTAATAATATTGAGGCATGAAGATTTATAAATTTTTAGTTTCAGTTCCCAGTACAACTTCTATCGTAGCTCCTAGCTCACCATACAATTCAGTTTCACACCATCATCACCAACAAACTGCCAGTGGACGCCAATGGGTTCATTAAGGACCAGATGCATGTAGCTACGTTGTGTACGGAATTATTTGGGCGTGGACAAATGAAACTATTATAAACTACATATATATTACAAAGAGTGTTTGAGTTGTGTTATTCGGGTCGTTTAGTCACTTAGTCACTTCTATTTTGTATAAATGGTAACAAAATTAAAGTGAGGTGATTTGCTCACAAAGTGTTCTAGAAAAATTGTCTTTGTGTATTTTGAATTTAAAATCCAGCATACCGATGATCACTTCAATAATTGTATTTCTAAATAAAATGAATCCAGTCAACGGCTTAGCTTGTAACTAATAACTGGAGATGGCCAAAATTGTGGACCTGATGATGCAAAGAAAAAATTAATCGGCTGAGCCACTTGTCTTTACAGGTGGAAAATCACTAATTTGTCCAAAGGATCTATAAGTCTAATTTTTGGGTTAAACTTTGAGTAAATCCTGGTTGAATTGAATCCCCTACACTACTCCCATGCATGATTTCGTTTTGTTAACACGTTTTTCTTAGAGTATAGTAAAAAGTTAAAAGTAGTTAGTAGATACACATACACAAATTGACTATTTTATCTTAAAATCTATTCTAAGCTAAATTGCTACAGCCAAATAGTTTAATTTCAATAAAAACTACTGGAATCTCTAAGCCAAGACTGAAGCTTCCATCTATTTCTATTCTATCTCATCTACACAACTCAACCCAACCTTAAAATGAAACCGGAGATAATGCAGAAATGCAAAATGCAATGCAGTCGCAATATCTATTCGTAAGTGTTTCAAACTTTGTCCGTGAAATGGAGGCGTTTATGACTTAATTTCAGGTAATGCGGAATTAAATTCAAACGAATCAGACGTCTTGGACTCTTCTGTACAAAAACATTTAGTCCAGTTAGTCCAGTTTTCTAAGATTTTTCTTGGAACTTGTTGCACCTGGATCATTACTTAAGGAATAAGCCCTGATTTTTTGAAGGAATCGAAAGTAAAAAACATTTTGACACAAAACTATTCATCACATCTATACGAATTTCTACCCGAATTAAGTTTAACCGTAGATTTTTGGACTAGAATATTTAGATGAATATTTGTGAAGGGTTGTCTTTGTCATTGGCGCTTGTCGCTTCGCTGTCTTGTGGAAAGTGAGTGAACATCGCCATCTTCTTGGATTTGTGAATACGAGGATGAATTGGTCGATATTTTCAGCGGTAAAAGGTTGAGCCTTCTTCTGCGTCGCACATATTCGGATATCGCAACTATTTGCACTCGTCTGTCTATGGCAAATACCAAATAGACTTCACTTGGCTACAGCTACTAGTGTACATACATATCTCCACTTGCTCCTTGCTTGCTAGAAGACTTTAAAAACATTAGATTGCGTAGAGTGAGTGAGTGGGTTGGGCTCGGTTGTACAACTCTGGACGGCTAAACTCTTCTGGACCGAAAATCGGGAGAAAGACAGTTCAAGTTGGGTTGGATTTTTGGATCGATAGATAGGACAGGGAGGTTCCCACCAAGCAAGCAAGTGAAAATTTCACCAGTCCATTTTCCTTACAGCTGCTTCGCATTCCTCCATCTCAAACAAAGAGAAAAAGAACTGTCTAAACATATGTCGGCATTCCCCCGACATCCTTTGCTCCTTTTATTACTTTTAAATTGAGGTTCTACAACCACTTTAGCCACCAACAAGTACAAAATAATTCCGGGGTTGACACGCACGTCACTTCACCCATACATACATTCCCAGCTCAGAGCTGAACTGCTGCCCTGAGAAATTAACTCAACATGAGTAGTATGTTGTCGGGGTTTACCTCCCAACTTGGGACACTGATTGGAAATAAGTCCAAAGATAAAGATGCAGGAGCTACTGCTACAACAACTGAAGGTGATCCTCAGCAGCTAAACACGGGGACGGGAACTCCAACAACAAATCCTCAAGATACGCCACCAGCTTCTGGAACTGCAGTTCCGGGTTCAGAAACCAGGTATACATATGACAATCGAATTATTTATCGGTTGGGCTAATTTGACATGACACGACATCTTGTCTCGCTGTCCAGCTAGGCACAAATGTAGACCAAATGTACCCCAATCAGGGGTACGACAAAAGCTCTGAAGCTTCTGAGCCTGAAATACTTTGAAATTACATAAATCTCTGGAAGAATCGGAGTTCATAGCATCAAAATAGTTTCAGTGACAAGCACCACATGTTTTAGTTTTAAAGTTACCTATATAGTTCCAGAATTGCATTTCATTCTTTTTGCCAGATTACCAGAGATTTCCGCGATACATTTAAAACATAATCTTTGTACATTTGAGAATGTAATGTATAATGTGATGATTTCTTTGTTTCAGTGTATTGAGCTCAGTGAGAAATCACATTCCATCTTGGTTGGGAGGAAGCAAAGCTGGAAAAGAAGAAGATGCGTCAGCAGCTAAAGAGCCGGAACCGGCCCCTCAGCCACCAAGTGGAGGAATTTCTCCAGATAAAGAGTCAGATGCTTCCAGTGCTACTGGTGGAGCAGATTCAGACAATCATGTTAGAAATTTCAGTTTTAATTTTTTACATTCTTTCTATAAAATGTTTAACCATATGCCGTTTTTACAATAGGCCAGTGAGGGCGAAGCTGAGGCTGATAAGGGCGGCCTAGAGAAAGTTAAGAATTTAGGGAACTTACTTTTCTCGACAATCAAGGGTGCTGGGCAAAAGATTAAGGAAACGGTAAGGACGCTAAATTTCAACTGGATATACTAATTAGTGGTTACTATCACAGATCTAGAAATTGGGACAATATCAATTAGAAAATTGAAAATGATTTCAGAGCATCTTGGGCGAATTCCAGCGAGAGCACGATTCCTTTTTGAAGTCAAAAGGTGGAAAAACAGAGGCTGTTCCTCCTTGGATTGGATCTCCTAAAGAGGATGCGTTAAAGGAAGAAATTCTTTCACTTTCAAATGTAATGCACAAAATCATAAATGAATGCACCGATCAAACTTAAGTATGAACTATTTCCTTGACACCATTTATATTTTGACTTATTAGGATCGTCGGAACTTTGTTCGAAGTCCTCCTTCCGGAGTTAGTTTCACTTGGGATTGGGAGGAAATGGCACCTGTAGCTAGAGCAACTTTAAAAGAAGATCCTAATTTGGAATCAATGAGGTATCAGCTGGTTCCGAAAGTAAGTTCAAGTGGATTTTTCATTCCAGTATATGATTATGAAAACACTGAACACAGAAGTAATTTAATGTCTATTTCTATCTTCAGGTGATAACAGAGGAAAATTTCTGGAGGAATTATTTCTATCGAGTTTCTCTACTTAAGGAATCCATGAGCGATGGTAAGTTTAAAACTAAGAAGTTACTTGCCATTTGCCAATGCTCTTAATAGGGACGAACATTTAATAATTGTTCTATTTTTTATTTTAGAAGAGCCAAAAACCAGGATAGGAGGGCGTGAGTCGTTAGATTCTGATAACGATGATGCGCTCGAGAAGGAGCTCAACGAAGAACTGCGTTCATTTGAAGTCGTTGGAGGTTCCGGTTCCGCTGGGGTGGATGACAAAGAGATTGACGCTCTACTTGACCTGAAATGAAGGCACTGTCGACTGTGTTGTATTGACTCTTTTGAGTATCGTAGGCCTGTGTACATGTTCCATATTAAATAGCCCTTCTGTAAATCTAAGCGTTGGTTGGTTGGCTGTTGTGTACTAGACCTTTAGTCCTAGAAAAACTGTAGAAACTACTGTTCCTTGATATATTTCGGACGTACGTACAGACAAATCATTTGTTTTGTAAATTCATTCTTCTCGCGAACCCTAGACCCTTTTAGTGTAAATAATTGAGTTCTTTGCACAACTATATTGCCTTCCAAGAAGACCAGAGGGTAACCATCGGTCCGTCTATTTAAGTTCAAGTTTTATACAAAAATTACGTAAGATCCTTACGTACAAAAAAATAATCATTTTTATTCGTTTTGTATATGTACGAAATCGATTCCGCTCAGGAAAATTGAAGAAGAAGCAATGCGAATATCTGCAAAATTGCGGACATTTGCACTAATAACTTGCTCGCAGCAGCAAAGCAGTTACTCGTTATGTAGTGTGGAAATTAAACTCCAGTAAATATTGATTTAAAATTGTACACGTTCTTACTAAGTTTGATTCTGATTATTATTGACCCACAACCATGTAAAGTAAACTTACATACAAACAGGGTAGTTGTTAGTAGTAGTCAGACTAACCGTGTGATCGTGATCCGAAAATCGGTTCAGGTACAGGGAATGTACGTACCACAGGAATTATTTTGAAAAATGATTAAAACTGCTGAAATGTTCTTATTTGTTTATTTTCGTATTAACAATAATTTCTTATTAGTTTTGTTTCAACACGCTCGCTCAAGGCTCAAGATGCCTTGGTTTTAGTAAGCTCCCCACCTTTTTCCACCCAATCAAGGAATGATCCGCGGTAAAGTCTAGACAAACAAAACAATTTTTTTAACTTGTGGGTTTAATTCAATTAGCTCGGTTGTTTTGTACCTGATGTCCGGACGAATTGGAACATCGGTTGGTTGCCCATTCTTCTCCAATTCTTTTGCAACCCGAGAATAAATACTCTCAATTGCAGCTTGTGCACGCTTTCCAGAACGACAGGAAAATGCAAGTGTTTTATCCGCACTGGGATTATTATTGATAAGGCTGAATCCAAATCGAGTCATGAATTCCTCCTCCGTTAGCATTTGAAGAAGATCTTGCAATTCGGGTACTGGAGACAATAAAATTATACAAAATTAAAAATAATTCTGTTTGCATTTGCCAATTGCCATTCCTACTCTCATATTTCTAACAGCGGAGGTCACCAAACAGATGATGCCCCATAAAATCGTAATGCGCGTGCAGGCCTTGTCAATAATTGCGAATTACCAACCGAAAGCACGATGCACGAGCCGTCGATTCCAGTTTCAAGTACAACGATAAAATCCGTCATGACTCATGACAATCGTCTGAGAAATCAATTTATTGATACGAGAAATGACAATTTCTAGAGTTTTACGCTACATTTGCGATTTGACCATGATGGACTTTCGACTTGTGGAGCGGATCGATGGATAATGATTGGTTTTTCTCTCAAACGAAAAAGTTCTTTGTAAAAAGCCATGAAAATGAAAAGGTGGGCGAATGTGGTTTTCTATTGTATACGTGGGAAAATAATTTCGCAGTCGAATTCGGCATATCTTTGATGAATTGTATGATATATGGTTCAAAGTCTATTTACATGGGATATTTGTAGAATTTGTTATTTCTCCTTGGTCTTGGAGCTCTTCTCTTCCTCTCACATCCACAAGAACGACTTTTCCTACACAAAAAAATAAGTTCTGGATAATTTATAATTACAAATTTTGATAAGAATATGTTACCATTTTTAATTCCTTCTTGAACCTCTTCAAATGAGATTTCTGAAAACACACCAGAATAAAAATTCTTAGAACTTTTCTTTACATGAATTAAGTGAAAGGTCAAAGGGTTAATCATACGCATACCTGGAATTTCTGGAGCTGCTGGAGTTTCAGGAGTAGCCATAGTTAATTCTTTCCGGCAAATATTAAGTGAATATTGAATGTTAAGTCAAAAATTGAATCACATGTATTCTTCTTCGGGGGTACGTCCTACGTAAGCTTTAGGTTTAGAGATTAGAGTGGGGTTGGATTTGTATTCATTATTGCCTGGGTATAGCATAGCAGCAGATAGTCAAAATTTGGTCCTCCATTTCTGTCATCCCTATATCCAACCATGTATGCATGCACTAAATGTGTAAAAAAGTTTTGAAGGTCTCTTATAATCTTTGTAGACACAATGAACATGAACATGGTTTACCCTTCCGTAGTACCACTATGTTCTGACGTAAGCCAGATATTTAATTAATAGTGTGATTGATGCCCGCATTTACATCAATTTTACACTACATCGTGCATATATTGAAGGATGACTGTTTTATTAGAGGGACGTATGAATGCGGAAACGCCTTACAAAAAATTGAGTTAAACAGTGCAAGGGGTAAAAAAGAAGAGTTGCATGAGAACAAATTTGTTTCTGCTAAAGCATAGGGCTGAGCGTCCAAAACATCATGTCATCATCATGTTTCTTCTAAAGAAATGAAGGTTGTGTAGTACTTTTATTGAAAGAGTAGTCAAAATAAATTCAATGCCATTGCAAACTTAGTAGATCGTCAAAACAAGTAGTTTTTTTAATAGAAAGATTTGATAGCATAGCATTTGCAATTTTGCTTACCACTAACGTTGTGAAAAAGCTGCAAAGAAATTAGTCGATGGAGTAAAAACAACAAGCGTACAAGAATTGAAATTAAATTAATAGCTGATGGAACATGTTCCAATTAATTTGTCAAACGAAAAGCTATTGTACTTGCTTCTGGTTAAGATTACTTATATGGGAGCAAACTGGCATGCCGAAAATTAGGAAATAGAAAAGAAAAGGAACTTTCACCTGGATGGATTATGACGGAAGTTAACAAAATTCTCATTTGTGCATGATTATATGCTATAATAGGCTACTCAAGTGGATTACAACAAAAAAGCTAGAATATTTGAGTTGACTTCAATTGTTCATGAAAATTCCTGTGAAATTCTCGCTTTCCCCAGTTAACAAAGTTGTAATACAAAAATAAAGACGTGTGGATAGGTATCTGGGCTAATATTCTTTCAAAAGAAAGCTTCGAAGCCCGGACATCCCGGAAATTAGGCAATAAATCCAAGCTTGAGCACAACATCATGCACAGTCTCAAAATCCAAAATACAAAGGACAATGGCCAAGTTTGACATGTGTTCGAGTGCAATGCGTTTTGTGTGTATAACCTACTAGATTGTTCACAAATGCCAAATATAGGCTACTCTGCACATTGCGACTCACAATTCACGATTAGACACATTTTCTTAGCATCTGTGGGGAATACATAGTCATGCAATCCCCAAATTACAGGTGATTGCCCCTTACCTGACGGCCGGCAACGCGTTTCCAAATGTAAACACAGATGCGTTCACAATTTTTTCTTAATTATAAAGGATTTTGCGATTTTAGCAGCCCATTCCCAATTTGCCCCCGCAAAGAAGGATAGGATTAGGATGCAGGTGAGGTGATATGCAACAATTAACACCCTCTCCCATTATTGGTGAACCAGGGATCCTCCAAACAATCCAACATTGAAATTGAAAGGGAAAGGATTGAACATTATTAGCATTGAAGATATAGCAACAACAACCTTTCCTCCCTCATATACACGGATTCAATTTATTTTCTGTGGTGAGTAAAGGGTTAAAAAGACCTGAGGATCCATCCTTTCCTTATCCCATAAGCCCACCAAGGTCAGTCTCATAGTCAAGACTCAAGACAAGTCTTAAGAGTTGGGAAATTAACTCTTGTCTTGTAAATAAGTGAGATAGGGCGTAAAAAGAAGGCAAGGGTGCATCAGCATTGGAGGCATTGCCTGTAAGACACGCACGGATCTTATATCTATGATAATAATATTAACTCTTTTTTTTCTCTCTCTCTCTTACAGATCTGCGCGTAGTGAACTCGAAGCGACTCTTTGCCAAAAAGTCGATATCTCAAAAACACAACACAGAACCAACCAGTTGATATAGGGAAGACACGAACAGAACACGGACACGGACACACACACACGACTCTTCTTTTCAAGGCGGTGGCTCATTCAGATTATCCTTCTCGCATTATCAACATTTATCCTGGAAGAGTTTGCAATTTTCTTAAAAACAGATAAAAAGTTGGTAGCATCATGTGTTCTCTGAACGTGAGCGTGAGGGTTGTGGCATTCTTATCCCTCGTAAGTCAAAACCACAATTTTATTACGCTTTATTTTTAATCTTATCAGACTAGAGCATCGACCTGTGCTGTGCTTCGGCTTGGCTCGCTCAAAATCAAAACAAAGTAAATATTGATGAGCCTATTGAGCGGAATTTTGTGACACAGAGATGCTTATGCACTTCAAAATACTTAATTCTGATAAAAAATATGGACAAACTTATATTAGCACACTTTTCCTTTAAAAAATGGCTATAAGGATCTTTAAATTGCGGCTTATACGTATTGGAAAATTTCAGTCTATAAATTAACTTCCAGAAAAAACTAGAAAATGACGGAATTGATGGCCAAATTTCAAAATAAAGTTTACAAGTATAAGTAAGGTAATGTATATGTAGGTTTGTGTTCTGAGAGGTCACTACAATTTAGTTTAACTCTGGATAATTTTATAACTCGGGGTGCACAAATCCGTTTCTCAATCTCAGCAGAGCAGAAATCCTTGAGCACGAATTAGTACGCCCTTCAGAGATTATGGCTTACGGTCATTAAATAAATTGAGAAAGAAATATTCCAGTATACAAATTGAAAAAAGAATTCTCGGACTCACTTTGATTGAATCAAATTAGTTTTTTAAGTGCCTCTCAGTTTCAAGAAACTAACTCCGTAACTTCTTTGACCTCTCTCTCCGGGATTTATTTTCCAATGCCCTCAAAAATGAATTTGACTCTTAACCCTTAGATGACATGTCTCTTAATTTTACACAATTACGTTTTCCGACATTTATTTTCATATTTTTAGTATTTTCTCAATTTTTATGCATTCGTATGAAAGTAGAACTACTGTTTTCTGATAAAATGTACAAAATTTTTGGATATGATATTCAAGCAAAATTTTATTTTTTTGCAGCTACTGTCAATAGCCGTTGTTGGAACTGGAGCCTGGCTTTTGCAGACAACATATGAATCTCGAGAAAGTTTCCTTGGCCAAGGTATACAACAGGTCTCGGTTCTCGGAGGTGCCTTTGATAAAGACAAGGACGCTCGGATAAAACTTGGTTGTTCTGGCACTGCTGTTGCTGCTGGAGCTCTTCAACTTTTGACCTCATTATTCCTGCTGTTTTGTGCTTCGTCAAACGTAAGTTTAATATTGCTAGGATTTCAACTTATGTTTCTAAAACCCAAGATTTATGACTTCATGACATTTATAGTTTGAATAATCTGCTCAAACAATTTAAGACGATTAATTTGTGTTTGGCATTTGTTTAACAAAGATTTCATGTATGAATTTCTAGAGTGGAAAAACAAGTGGTAAACTTTGGCTCTTCATTAATTTCTTCGTGATTCTGGCGGTGGCAGGATCTTTCGTCTGCTTTGCGTCACAAGAACATTATCGGAACGAGTGGAAAAATGACGACCGGCTAAAATTCTTTCTCTTGGCTACAGGACTCGATGCGATTTTCGTCTTCTTATTTATGTTCGTGACGGGGGCCTTCAGTTGTAGAAGCAGTTAAACATTTTGAGAAAACACTGCCTGCCAACTTAGCCGAACTTTCCAATATTTCAGAAGACACAAGCCATGCTAGTTTTCACCATTATTTCTCCATATGTCACAATTGAATTTCCAATTTCCACATCATCGTAACTGGAGTTAGATCTTATATTAAATATAGTTATTATTATTACTGTATAAGGCAGCACGCTTGCTGGTAGTGGATATTGGATCTGTTTCTAGGAATATTTCCTAAGTTTGTCTAATAATTAAGCATCTGAGGGACACCAGAGCCTTGTAACTTGCCTGCTACAAAGAACGAAAGGTAATGTATTTTTGTACTTTCTTAATTAAAGTACGCCATATTTTGTCAAAACTTTTCAAAACTTAACATCCCGACTATGACTATAACTAAAAGTTCAAAAAGTTCAATCTGAAGTTTTAAGTAAACATTCTTCTAAGGCTCTGGTATCCACGTAGGTAATTATAAACTAAATTACGATATTATTAAAATTGTAGAGTTTTTTATTACAAGAATTAGTTGCTGTAATGAATGGACTTGGTCAAATGACCCAGTGTTGGTTGTGGATTGAGGTTGCTATGCTTTTGTGAAACAAGAGCAGAATTTAACTGGAGATTTTGTTACAATCCTTACATATTTTATTTGCAAAGTATAAAATATAGATAAGCAGCTAAATGCTTGAAAGTATAAATGGTGGTGGATTGCATTGAATTTATTTTGCTATTTCTAAAAGTACTGCTGACTATAGCTGTTCAGTTTGTAATTTGTATTTATTCTCCAGTCGGTACAAACTAATCTCATCTGACCGAAGTCTGTATGAATAAATTCAATCTAATCCATTCATTCAAATAAATAAAAATGTAATGATTACAAAATATTTAAGAAATATCTTCTCCTTTCTATATACAAATATTTAAGATTGAAATGTCCATAACCCTTTGACGACGCTTACACTGTTAAGGATTACCGGATATTATTGTGCACAAATATACATGTAGTAATAAGTTTGTGCTCGTATTAGTTTTGCAAATTAACTTATAACATGGATTTGTCTTGCAAAAATTGTCCATTTTAAGAACAATTAGACTTTTAATCATTCTTTTGATTTGATTTTTAATATTAATCCTTAGCCCTGATATGACCGTAAATTGTATGCCTTACAGTAATTGATTTAAATTGGCAAAATAAATTGGATGTGTTAAAGGTTTCGCATTCCCTTCATTTTCGTATTTCTGAAGAAGGAACGGAAAAAAACATTTAAGCCAGAGAAAATCGAACTTTACACTTTTAGCAGAAATCGATTCCTAATCCTAATTTCACTCGGGTGTACCAAGCCAAGGGAAAGTTCAGCACGGCATGTCAAGTCAACCCTAAAACTGAATATTTCATGAATCTAAGTGAAAACAACATGAACAATTGAAATGAAATCCAACAAACGAGCGAGAATTTCATTGAGTTACATTCAGATTTAAAAAATCTTTTATACCTTAGCCCTGATATGACCGTAAATTGTATGCCTTACAGTGATTCATTTAAATTGGCAAAATAAATTGGATGTGTTAAAGGTTTCGCATTCCCTTCATTTTCGTATTTCTGAATGAGGAACGGAAAAAAACATAAAGCCAGAGAAAATCGAACTTAACACTTTTAGCAGAAATCGATTCCTAATCCTAACTTCACTCGGGTATACCAAGCCAAGGGAAAGTTCAGCACGGCATGTCAAGTCAACCCTAAAACTGAATATTTCATGAATCCAAGTGAAAACAACATGAACAATTGAAATGAAATCCAACAAACGAGCGAGAATTTCATTGAGTTACATTCAGATTTAAAAAAATCTTTTATTACCAGAAAAACTGCTTTAGCAGTTACTTTTTTTCCTCGTATAATCATTCGCACAAGGCAAATACGCAGCAGTATTACAACATTATAATATACACGTAAAATCAATCATAAAGAAATCTTCTCATGTCTAAGCATGAATTCGTTATACAAAGTTATCTTTTGGAAATAGTTTTATAATATGACGACAAATTACTTGTGGGTCATTTTCCTGAGGATATAAATTCATTACATGGGTTACTTGATGTTTTGGAAAAATTGCAGCCAAATGAAAAAATATTCTTTGTCTCCCTTCATCTAAAGGTGGATAAACTGGGGCAGGGGTCCAAACTTCTGCCAAACCAGGCTGCGTTGGAAATGGACTCAAATAAGTTGAACCGCTTCCACCACTAACATTGACTCTTGGATCACCGACTGGATTAATAGAAAGTTGTCTTTGGAGCTTTTTATGTGGATTGGCTTGATTCATTCCAGTATTTCCTAATGGAACTGCAGATTTAGTTCTAGATATTGGCGTTGGCTTGGAAGAGGAGATTGGTAACGATTGCGTAATTTTCAGTGCTGCCTGTTTCCGTAGGCTATCACTCACGCTCTCTTTTATAATTGGATGAAAATATTTACATTTGGCTCCATATGTGCACTTTCGTCCATAAGGGCATGGTGGTGCGGATTTTAATGGAGTTTTGGATAAAAATTGGTCTAATGTAGGGCCATTTCGTCCAAGTGGATCTTCAGGTGGCATGAATCTATATTTGGAGAAATAAAACATTCTTATTCTGTAGAACAACTTGAGTATAATCGTATAATGAAATTTTGACCTTACCTGTCATTCACAAATGAGTACATTAACATCCGCTCCTGAATAACTCGTTTAAACTCAGGTGATTCTATTGTCAAGTCTCTATAGTTATCATTTGACACTACAATTCCATCTGTATCAGCAGCAAGTCTAAGAACATATCTATCGTCGTAGCAAACCAATCGTCGATTTCCGACTGTTCGGGAAGGAGTGAATACTAGTGAGCCCATCTTCTCCAAATTAGCCAAAACTTCTTGGTCTAAAATATTTAAAAATCAAAGACATTTAGCACATCTTGAATCATAGCGTCAAAACATTTAATTTTACTCACCAGAGATTGGGTCCTCAGGTTTCGGGGCTTCCTTCCTATAGGAAGGTACAAAAACTGTGATATCCTTATGACCTCGTTGTTGAAAGTACTCAACAGCTAATTGAATTCCTCTACAAGAGAAAATCTTATTGTTTCCATGGCACATAGCTAGGTTTGATCCATCAATAACAATATGGCGCAAAATTATATGTTTGATGGTAGGAATTGACGCAGTTGCTACGGGAGGAGACGTGTCCTCGGCTGGACCAGCGGAGCAATCCAGTTGAATTAATTCAGCCAGTAGTTCATTTTGACTTGCGGAGGGCCCAAGTTTGCTCAATGCAATCTAAAATATTAACAATTTCTCCTTTTAGCAAATTCACCGAGGCACTAGGCTGAAAATTATTCGCAATGGCATGTGACCAGGATGTAGAAATTTACCTTAACTTGGTGCTCCGAATAACCCAATTTCCTTGCGAAATCGATTCTTGACTGGTACAATTGATCACCATTATTACCTTGACCTGGCTGAAAATTAAAAATTCCAAGTTATTTTCAAAATAAAATTCGCAAGACACAATAAAATAACTCTTGTACTGACCTCAGAATCTGATCCATTTGTAATCGTGACATACTCCTCAAATTCTTGGCCAAGTGTGTCTGAAACAGTTCTACTAACATCATAATGTGTCGTCTCATCTGAAACTTCACAATCCGAATCATATGAAGAATCCTCAGACTCCAGATTTTGTTTCTTGTTCTGAACAGATGAGAATGATTCCTCCATTTCTCGTCTAATTAACCAAGGGGAAACAACGATTACGAATTTGCCGATACTAAATTAGTGAAGTACTAAATGTAAGTGTTTAATTTTTTTTTTGAGAAGCGACGTTAACTGGAATACAATTATCCTGTTCAGTCTTACGTTAGTCTAAGACTGAATGTCTTGGATCTGATTAGAGGAATTAATATTCAACCATATTTTTAATGTCGCAAACTCCATGTACGTACGTAACTGCTGCGCACTTGTGAGTATTAAAAGGATAAGGATAACTCGTTCTCACCTGATTTGATTCCAATTGCCAATTGCAACAAAAACTCCTTCTCACTGATGATATTTTATTAATCCTTTTTTTACTCCAGCAGCACCATTGTATGTTAAAAGGTCCACCCCATTTTATTCAAAGAGTTAAATAACTTTTTAAAAAAGAGAGTTAAAAAAAGGAGGAGAGAGAAATAAAATAATTCAAGTGCTTTTACTCTTGAGTTTGAAATCTGAATCTGAGATGAAACTCTGATAGGAATGAGGAAAGACAGACGTGGTTGTGCTTTTGCCTGTGCAAAGTAAGTAGATTGGGGTCAGTCTGACATTGGGATCCGGATCCTGTTTTCCTCCCAATCGTCCAACCCTTTCCCTTCAACCCAGAACAAAACACACGAGTCACACTCGTCATCCTCACTCGCTCGCTCGTGTTGCAGGATATGGCGAAATTGGTAACGTCCTCAAATCAAGCCTTCCAGCAGCAGGTAGTAGGATTAATTTCATTGTGATGTGATGCCAATTAATTGTCATCCTTTCATACCATATGTGATACAAAAGTATTTTTACAAATGTTGGGGGCAAATATTGGAGTCCTAATGCTAAATCTTTCTACTCGTCATATCCATACTAATTTATTCGTAGTACGTTTATTCCTTCGTAGTAAAATGAACTTTGATTTTTTGATAATCCCCTTTTGGACTCAAACTATTGTACTGTACTGTACTTGCGGTCCAGGCACAGTCACTGCCTGTGGTCGAAAAAGTTACCTCCAGCGTCATCAGCCCTTTTCATCATCATCATAGTCGAATCCGAATGAACTTGTGAAAACTACTCAACTAGTTTAAAAGCTTTTGCATTGCCTGGCAGTACAATATGGATTAAGTAAATACAATAATATTACGCGGATTTCCCAAAGGCACGTGGGGGAAATGAAAGAATGATGGACTCATTACGACTACGAGGTTAGTGCAAAGGGCGCTTGCACTGTACTGTACTTGGAGACAAAGTCTTATGTTGAAAATGCCCTAATCCAGAAATGGTTAAAAAAGTGTATTGCTGCTATAGCTATTTGCTATTTTATTGGATAGAGATTGCAAGCATGCCGATGCCATGCCATGCACCACCTTTTACACGGACGTATTGTCCATGTCCAAGACACAAGTAGGTGCACGTACTTACGTTCGTAAGGTGCACTGTTAGAGTAATAATATTATACCTGATGAGATGAAGAGGTTAGAAATCACACATATTCACATCCTGTTCTGCTAACTCCTCTGCAGTCTACCTGCCTCTGCACTTCAAATCACCCTTTCCCAAATGCACTTAATATTTTCACTTCATACATATAAAGATGACGATGGATCATTCATGAGCCGAGCCAGCCAAATAAACACAACTATCTCTCAGACTGGCTAACTTAACTGGTTCCTTTGGCTTGCCTACGCTTTCATAGCAAATGCAAAATCTCTTCTTTACAATATCCGTGTCTGTTAAATTGTCCTTTCCAGTTTTTTATATTTTCTAATGAAACGTAAGAACCTGTTTATGAGAACTGAGAATTTTGCATGTATATAAACATCTTGAGGTTACAGAGTACATACTACGTATCCTCTATCTATCTACACGTTTTCATTCATTCCAACTTGAGAATACACTAAAATTAACAGCCAAAATACTCTTTGAAGGATTTCATATTGTAAAGCAAACAACTCTTGACTGACTTACGTCAGCCTTGGATTTGCACTAGTCTGAGTTTTAACTTTGGCCACAGTTGCATGCAAATATTATGGTTTTGCCAATCGTTCTGATATTTTGTTGATGATCGTTTGTGTTCTACATAACATTTCAAATTGAAAAAGCGGATATTGCGTTTAATTCGGATTTTTGCAGGTACTTGTATATGTCTATGTGTATTTTTAGGTGCCGAAATATAAGAATGATGAGAGTGCAACAATGATGTGGAATTTGGCCCATTCATCTCTTTAAAATGTGCTTTAAATAATATTCTCATGTGCTGTACTGATTATCCGGAGCGTTTGTCTGCTGCCTCGTACAACATGGATAATGCTGACAGAAAATATTGATCACACTGAAAAGAGGATCCAATTTGATTTTAAATGCTTAACTCGAAGAAATATGTTGATGAATTTTTATCTATCAGTCAGGATGTACTCGGTGACCAATATGTATTGTCTCCCCCCCTTAGGGCCTAAACTACAAAACCCACAGCCTTGTATGATGGATCGTTGGAAAGGTTAGGAAAAACTGGATCTCTGGTAAAAATTTCAGAAAATTCTGATAGCAACATCGTGCGCGGCGCGCAAAGAAAGAAAAAAATACGAAAATGTCAAGTTCTCGCATACCTTGCCTTGTTAGCCTTCCCTTCATGCTCAAAGCAAGGATTTTAAATTTTTTTGTTCTTCCTTTTTGTTTTTTGGTTTAGCATTTCAAATTTTAAGTTATTTCATCTGAAATTTGCGAATTGATGACACGGAATCCAAAACTTGGGAGATC
>WJEZ01000161.1:0-41283 GCA_009869925.1 Thalassaphorura encarpata
CGCCTTGACACATGTTGTTAATAACCGCACATCAATCATTGCATACTTCAAATGACAACGTCTCAACATTAATAAAACATGAAGACAGGGACTTCCTTCAAAAATACGTAGAAAAGTGTGATCAAATTTAGGTGTCCCATATGTGCAAAGCAAGGCAAGACAAATTTTGGGAGCAATGACCGAATTTTCTTCCATGAAATAGTAAACGCGGAAATGAAATGAAATTGAGTATTTTGCTTCCTTTAGATTGGATTTTGAAAGTAGAACAACGAAACGAAACTAATTTTTCCTGGCATAAGTAGATGTAATATTACTTTCATTTTGGTTCTCCAGGATTCTAACGGACTTCGAGTGGGGGATTTCTCATCCCTTTATGGATACTTGACTGGAGTTGGGGCTCACCGCTTCAATGACACAATCACGATTGGATTTCTAACTCCTTACAATCAAAACCAGCTGAGCTTGGGAGCCATGAGACTTGCGGTTGAGCGCGTCAACAACGACTCAAGTCTTCTCCCTGGTAGAACACTCAAGTTTATAGCGGCGGATATTGGAAGGTACGCAGTGCAAAAACTATATAAAACAATCGCAATGACATTCCTTTATTTAAGAAATTCAATTTATTGAACTTTGGCTAGGTAAGTTGTATCGGGTCATCGTATCGAGTCGGACGTACAATATTGAGTTTCCTGACAGAATTTTAAGATTTAATGCTGTTTTGAGTTAATTCGTATATAAATTAGTATTTGATGGTTCAAGAACTACAAATTGCATCACTAACTTGTTGATTACAAGTAAAAGCACTCTAAGTACTTAAAACTTGAGGCGACTTAGAATCTAATACTGTTCCTTACAGTTGTATTACCAGAAAGCAAATTTGGGGTAAACCAAATGAACGCGTTTAATTACTTTTCATCTAACAATGTCATAACGCATGTTGCGGGTGGATTTTGGGTGTCTAATGTAAGTAATTTAAATTCCTGAGAATAACAACCAAACAAACAATGCTAGATATTAGATACGCAATCTGCATTAATAAAACCAAATCACCTGTCGACACATTCCCTATTCATGCTCATGTACTTCTCAATAGTATGGTTGACTGAATATTTTAATAAGGCTAGGACAGACCCAAGAGGATGCCACCGAACTCGTCATGTAATTTTACTCTGCACAAAACTCAAGGATGGTTTCATTTTCACTGCCTACATTTGCATTCCTGGAATAAACAAAAGAAGACGAAGAGCAGTAACAGATGAATCCATCTGATTGTGCATTCATGTCCAATTCTTTTGAGCATCTGGTTTCCTATTTCTCTTTGGCTCTCTCTCTACGGTAGCACTAGTTTAATGAAATGAGTTCGAAATATTCTATTTTCACATGAGGACAGATCATGAGAAATATGAATCGTGCCACGCCTTGGTTTGGCTTGCTTTAGTCAGGTCATAAAACTGACCTTACGTCATTTTGGATTTGCCAATGCAAACAGAAAAATGCAATAAAGTGTGCCTAGATTTTGTGTTACATCTGTCTCTACCCTATAAGTTTGCTTGGGTACTGTAAAGGGTCAGTAGAACTGCAGATCATTTATGAATGTGGCCAGATGGTCTTCTCGAAAAGATAACAGAGAAAAATATGTTTTTCTTTAAATTTTCACAGCCTTATTTCCTACATAATTTCTGTATTAATAACTATTATAATAGAATGTAGTAATTGTTTTTCAAAATCATTCACGACATTAAGCAAACAAGGCAAGGAATAAAACCTAATCACTTCGTTCTGATTTTTCTTATCAGCTCTGAGTTGGAATTAACCTCTCTTCCGATCCGGATAATGACAGAGATGCGAGACAACGGGATTGTGGCCTTCATCGGAGGTCCAGAGGACACGTGCGTTTCTGAAGCTCTTGTTTCTGCAGCCTGGAATCTCCCATTAATTTCATATGTAAGTCTTTAAATTAATAAAAGTACAAGCCCACACGCCCATTTCTTACTCTTGCTAATGAGATGGATAAAAAGAATTTTAAAAACCATGTAATTTTAATGAACTTTTTCCGCTGATGAGTACGTGCCCGTCTTGATCCGAAAGTATAAGGTTCGTGCGTATCAAACGTAAGTACTTAAGTTACTTTTGAAGTTGCGTTTACGAGAAAACTCGAATGAAAGAACTTGAATCTAAAACTACGTCTTTTTCGGTACTTTTGTTTTTATGACTCATTGTCGGTGGTTGGCTGGAAGTAATGGAATTTTTGCGTATAAGGGATTCCCTCAATCTTTGATCCTACGCAGTCTAAAGTATTCATTGCCTGGGCTGGCCCAGTTTTTCTACTTTTAATTGTTATTATTACGAGCCTATAAAATAATCCTTGGCTTTGCCTTTGTCTTTCTCTTCCTTGTGCGTGGAATGCGTAGCAGCGTCAAGTGTAAAGATTTTGTGGTCTTTGCCCTTTAGCTTTTACTTTTAGCCTTGACTTCCTTATTGCACAGTGCAAATTGCAAAAGTTCTCGGGATTTTTCCTGGTTAAGTTCACGATAAAGTAAATATTTAAAAAAAACTTGACATTCATGTGGACAGGGCAGGGCAAGAGCACTTTCTAAAATTATGCATCAATATTTTTGCTAGACAGTAGATGAGGAAAAGGTCAGAAAAATGGTGAGAAGTAAATGTTTCCTATATGCCATACTGTACTATCCTGGGTTTTATTAGGTTTACTTTAAAACCATAGGTAACGTAAAACGGCCTTTGATCCAAAAGCCCAAGAGTCAAGCGTTTGTTGATATTCTCATTGAAGAGGTTGGTGAACTTGGTTGGGCTTGAGCTGGATGTTGATATTCCTGGGAAATGACCCTTCCAAATTTTATTGGGAGTCTTCGTTTCGTAAACATTGACTCAATGTCCGGGTCGGATGCACTGCACTGATAGGAATAGGAAAGTTGGCAGGCATTGTTCATTCATGCAAGAAAAAAGGA
Organism: Thalassaphorura encarpata; assembly: GCA_009869925.1. NCBI lineage: Eukaryota > Metazoa > Arthropoda > Collembola > Poduromorpha > Onychiuridae > Thalassaphorura > Thalassaphorura encarpata. Next base: position 2,970 of record WJEZ01000161.1, read on the forward strand.
GAAAGTCAATTCTGTGATGACAGACGTTTTAGGTTGAGGAAATGAAGTAATAACGCCGTCATGTTATGTCTTATGCCCATAGACATAGTACCTCTATGCTTATGCCATACCCGTAGCCGTGGGATAATCTGAAAATTTCTCCGTCGTAACTTTCTACTTCCGGGGAAAGGAAAACGTCGAAGTTCAATGACAGTAAAATACTATGTGTGTGTATTTACCATAGCCAAGGTCTGATGCATGCATGAAATTAATGCCTTTTCCTTCCCTATCTTCTCAGAAATGCATAAAAAACTTTTCCTAGCAAAACGAAGGATGGATTGAAGCATAAAATCTAACTCTGAGATTGGGATAAAGACGTTAATTAGGATTAGGCCGTAAAAAGGAACAATTCTTTTATATTATCGAATCTTCGTATTGATGATAAAAAATATTTGCACGTAGTATTTGAACTGCGCACTTTCTTAATAGGTAATCGCCAGAGTATAAAATTAATTTAAGCAGAAAAGTAGCATGTAAAATATAAAAGTTCAGTTCCTCTTGTAAGTGAATATCTCTGTACATATTCTATAAATAAAATCTAAATTCAATGTTCCATAACAAATGTGAACTTATTAGAATTTCAAATACGTAGAATTGACCAAGTAATATTTCAATATTCAAATATTGTCCCAAAATCTCTTGCCTCAGTCTCACTAGTAGTCCGAGGTCAAATCCATACTTTAATCTGACAAGCACAAGGGCTCAACCCCTAGACTCCCAAGTAATGTTCTGCAGAGGGAACAGCGTGCCAAAAATCCTTGTTCTTATGACTAAAGTTCGACTTGACTCTACTGCTCAATCAGTGCGAAATTCCCTCAATTCAGCAATTCAGCATACTCTGAGAACATGAAATAAAATCCAGCTCTAGCAATAAGCAATACTTGGGAATTACATTGTCAATGTCGCGCCATGTCATTGTCATAAACACACACACGATGATGGCATGGCATGGCTAAGCACTCATTTTCCAAAACTCTTTTCTTCAGTCTCAAGCTTCAAGCTCTATCCTGGCAAGGCAAATCCATTTGGGAATGGACGTGTGTACTTTACTTAAATCCAAAAGACAATGTAGTCCAGTTCGCCTAGGCTAGGCTATTCCTGGAGTACGAGCTACTATCTTCTATCTCCCTGTTTTAGCAAACCAAATAAATTAAGTTGTCGTTGGGCCTTAGAGTTACGAGATGTAAGAATTACAAGTACGATTATGAAGTGGCACGTTTGAAAATGGATAAGGAAATCTTAAGCTAATTACATTTCTTTGATGTGAAAACACATTAGTACAATCTTCGAGTATTTTATTTATGCATTTAGCACTCCCTGCATAGAGAGACTCAATTGAGAAAGTACAAGGCACCTTCTATTTCATAGAATATAACTACTCGTACTTTCAGATTTATGCAAACTCGTGCAGGAATCCTTCGTAAAGTGATAATTTTGCAAGTTCTCAAAGTTTTACTAAACAAAATTAGCACTTCTTTCATCCAATGAATATTACATCTACTGGAATTTGACTTGGAAATATGAGTTAATTTCACTTGTAGCTCACCCTTTCTGATTTAATTAGTTGTCCAATGAATGGGCAATGCTTTCCCCAAAAAAGAAAGTAAGCCAAAACCCATAATTTTGTATGACTATCACTAGTGGTAGCGGAAGCAACTTTCCTTCCAGACCAAGCAGACAGTGAATTTACGTGTTGCTAAGAAAATGAGTTATATAAGGAAAGTCGTAGAAACGTAATGTAGTGAAAAACTACGACTTGTACAAGTATAGGCAGAGTTCTACCAGAAAAATCCCCAAATCCCTAGCCCGTCTGTCTTGTACGTCCAACTGATGGTTGACGGGATTCATTCCAAGTTTAACTCTGAGTCTTTAACTCTGTCGACTGGCAACTGCCCGGGTTTTTGGGTTGTTTGGCCCAAGCCACAGTCACACATCTCATCTTACTCTGTCTCATCCGTTTGACTTATCATCCACCCGCGGAAAAATCCAACGCACTACTTGTAAAGTTATATGATAGTAACACTGTCTTTGTGGTTCTGGCCTAGGCCAGGATAAAATAATTCAGACCACCGACGAACCGTATAAATACCCTGTCGAGTATGTCTTTCCTCCGAATGCACTTGCATGTACTTGACTTCCTTCAAAAATGAAATTATGTAGAAAGATTAAGCCCAGTATTAAAGTACCACTTATAATTCCTCTTTGCCTTGTCCGATCCATTTAAGCACTCAAATCTCAATTGAATTAGTTAATTTTTAACATTGCTCAGCTCAGACAGGACTGGCTGGCATGGCCTGGCGCAAATGTCTTGGATAAATAATGTGTCGTCTTAAGTTTTCCATCTCAAGGGAAAGTCATAAGTCTTCTTCCTTTTTTTCAACTCCGGACATAGTGTACAATGCATTGAAGGAAAAAATCCGGGTATTCTTTTCTTTCCGCCTTTGTCCTTTTCTTCCGTCTGGTTGAGTCTTAAACCAAAGCAAGGAAAGGGTCATTGCTCCAATTCAATTGCAAAAAGACAAAGCAGTTCGGTCATCGTCCAGTTTTAAGAAAATGAGAAAATTCTTTGGATTTGTTTTTCTCGAGTTGAACCCAAAAAGTCAAGTCACTTTCTTGACTGACGGTTGAGTAGGGTGTTGACCGCCCCCAAAGGCAAGGCAATGCAAGCTAGCAGAAGGTAGGCCTAGTTATTTCACCCAGATATGTTTTATTTTATAGACCGATTGTAATCAGTGAAAGACATTGACAGGCAGGCAGACCTTATTGTCTTCTTAGCTTGCTTTGCATAATAAGGAAAACAAAGATTTTATGAAAATAAGTAGGTTACTCGTTCAATATAATTAGGATTTAACTTTTGTCATTATAAAGGTGACGCTAATTTGTTCAAATGGAGGAACATGTTCACCTATTTAAGAAAATTATTTCCGTCCCAATAATATTAATAGTTTTACGACTTTGACCTCACTCGATTCGATTCAATTCAACTAATCGAAGTTGAAAGTCTCAGTTCAAACAAAAGCAGAGTGTAAAAACGAAGAGCTTCTTTTTCAGTTCTTGATAAATGAGACGACTATGAATAAAAACTTTATTGGTTTCACGTGCGGACTCGTCTTTAGTACTTTTTTCGGCCTTTGACTTCCGCTTTCCGCTCAGCTTTTCGGGTCGAGTATCAGCATCGGCCTGAAAAGTCAGGCCAACTCAGCTTTCAATTTTTAAAATGAAAGGAGTTCTTTCATTTCATGAATGACTTTTGATCTTGAGCCTGTTTCATAAAAGTGCGAGTGTGAGTGTCTAGCCGTGTGATTTGAAATTGAACTGAACCGAACCGAAATCAAGGAAACTATGCCAGCCATCGTGATTCGTGAGTTATGAGGGTACGAGTGCGTAAGGAGAGAAAAATTGGAGCAAAAGATTAAGTATCGCGATTACAAAAATAGTTTATAGCTTAGGTTCAGCCGATTAATCAATTTTTCTATGCAGTGCACGTACCGTACCTAAAATCAAGTGATACTACGATGCTGGTAATTTTACTCAAGCATTTAGTTAGTACCATAGACATTAAATAAAATTTTAATAAGACTAGGCATATTTATTAATCTCTTCATTCTCACTGCTCTGGTCATCCGCAGCAGCGTGCCCAGAAAGGTCAATTTCAGCTAGCCACGAGGCTGTGGATATGAAAAGAGGACCATATACCACATTGTATAACTTAAACAAGTTTTGCTTGCTTGCACTTAATCCTCAGCTCCAAGCTTGGTTGAGTGGCTTTTATCAAAAGTAAACAAAAGTAAAAGTGTGAAGAGGAGACACGGTCCACGTCACGGTGGAATGAACCAAATAACTGAGTGGTAGTCTTCTAAGCCAGAGAAAGACAAAAACCCTAGAATCCATCTAGCAGCAGTACTTTTACTTAATTACGTCACTTGGGTGAAAGAGAAAGAAATGTAAGTAACTTGATCAGACGGGATGAGGATAAATTTCATCGGACGGAAGTAGGGCGAAGGAAGGAAAAGGAAGCAAAGAAATTAGTTCGGACCAAATGTCCCTCACTGACAAAAGCTATTGCCACCCTATGACAAGAAAAAAAAATTATAGTAGATTCTTGTGTCATATAAATTCAATCCATGTTTGAGTTTGAGTTTGAGGAAGAAGGTCGACTTCCGCGTGCCAGTAGACATAGACCGACCCAACGCGGGCATCGGCCGTGATCTCTACTTCCTCATTTTTTTTCTTCACCGGGAAAAAACCCAAACTTTCTCCAAATGTAATACGTATTGTTTAGACCTTCGTCTAGATTAGATTTCCGTTTGATTCGGTTTGTATTACAATCTGTGGCGCAGGTAGGCCAGGGTCAACTTGACCACCATTCTTATTTCCTGTCCAGCCGAATGATTGCTTTTATGTTTATCTCCCAGAAATTCAGTCCCGGAAAAGGATGTTTTCCATTAAACCAAGATTCAAACTTTTGAAACTTTTCTTCTTTGAAAGAAAACCAAACAACTTTTCAGGGTAGTTCGTAGTACGACGAATTGGAGTTAATCTTGCTTGTTGGCATTTCAAGGCAAGTGAATTTTGCCTTCTGTTTGTCTAGGAATTAATGGACCAGAGAGATGCGCAGTTATTTTAAAAGTTGAATTAGTTCATAGTCATTAAATTACAGATTTGATTTTGCTATTGGGACATGAGATAAAATTAAGCAAATTAAATCGAAGAAGTCTCATACCCTTCATTTCTATCGGTACCAATAAAATTTTAAATTATTTTTTATAACCCTTGCACTCAGACCAGACTCACAAGAAATGCATAGGGCATTTGCTACACATGATCACACTACTGATCATAAAAGTTTTCCTCATATGTGACCAGGCCTTATAAGGCACAGAAGTGACAAAATCCAATGAGCCACGAGAATATGAATGAATTGAACGATGATTCCATAAACTGAAGTTAAGCAAGGATGATAAAGCTAAGCGAGTGGAGAAAACTTTCATTTGTGACCCAGTTCTTGTTCTTCTTTGAGTTTTAGGAATAATTCCCTCGATTTATATCTTTTACACACTAAACACGGAGACCACAAAACTTACTTAACTTGTATGAGCTCGTCCACGCCGCCGTGCAGTGCACAGTAGTGCAATGAAGAAAATGGGATGGGAAGCAATTCATAATATGAAGATTTTGCCCAAGAACAAGTTGTGAATTCTTCGTCATGCCTGTAAATGACGGAAGTAGGGTTTGCTGTTTGCCAAACTTTCACTTCCTTAAATTATCCCACGTTCTTGTTCTCTTTTTAGCCTGGAGGAATTCCATAAGCACTGACCGAATTTCCATGTATATTATAATAATATTCAGATTATGACCCGGATATCCCAATCCTATTCTCATTTTCCAAGCCATCGACTGCGTGCGTAGAATAAAAATCCTGGTATATCCAGATAGATAAAGCCCTGGAAATAGCTGCTTAGTTTGATTAATTAGGCAAAACGGGTAGTTGATTAGCCCTTTGGCTGGTGGAAAATCTCAGAATCGCCCTCAAATGCTCTATTTTCATATCTATGCCTATAAATTAATTTATGCCATGTTTTGAATCTGTCTATTCCAGAAATGCTCTGACTATCAAGTGTCTGACAAGAAAACGTACTCTACCTTTGCTCGAACACTTCCACCCTCTTCAAAAGTTTCCAAGTCTGTTGTGGCTCTGCTCAAGCGTTTCAATTGGGATCAAATTATTATTGTGGTCTCCCATTATAGAAAGGATCGTTGGCATCAAAACATCGAGGCTCTCAAGGTAATCAATTAACTAATTGTGTTTTATTGTACTGATTTATCCTTTTATCATCGTTTGTTGTTCATTGATTGAATAATTACTCGGATCAGGATAGTTTTATTTTTATTTGAATGTTTATTCGGTCAAGCCAAACCCGCTGCTTGATGTGGTTGTTCGGTTTTTGAATTAATCAAGGAAAAGTGTCACCAGTCACTAGTCACTTTGCTGTCGAGTCAAGTCAAGTCGTCACGTCTGCTCTACTTTTTTTCTGTACCTTTCACCTCCCTTGTCCAACTTTTTCAACCCTGCCTCTACGCAGACATTTGCCCTAAAGAGTAAAATAAGAGCAAAAGATTGAAGAATTCCCAAGAGTCCCATGAATAACACATTGGTTAAGAGGGGATCATGACATTAGACAAACTCTAGGCTAGAAATATCTTAGTACGAGGAAGATCCAATCTTCACTTGCTGTGCTTTGCTCTGGGGTTGAGGAGTAAGAAACTCGCGGATTTTGTTTCTTCATCCTTAGCCAAGTTTTGTAATGCAGTGGAAACTAGAGCATTTAGCCAACTGGCTTGGATGGCATGGCAGGTACTACTCGCATCCTACAGAGTTAATCTAGTCACTTTTGATTTATATCCAAACCCAAGATTTATAAATTGCTTGCGTGACAGAAAATTCAAAAGAAGGAAAGCTAAGGTTAACAAGTAGGACCAAGGCGAGGGCTTAGTCATGCGTTGATAGAATCTTCTCTCTACAGGGGAACAGTAATGCTCCGACTCATTCACTTAGTACTTGGATTTTTATTGAGTTCAACTTACATCCCTAATAAAATAACTTTGAGTGGATTTATTAGTTAGTATTGAAAGAAAAGGATGAGACAGGCGAGTCGCTCATGGTGGAGCTGAGCCATAAATTTACTCGGGCTGCCCAATCCGAAATCGGGTTGAAGAAAAATGTGCGTGCCCCAGTGATCTAATATTTTCTTTTGGCATTACATACTCGAAAAATACATAAATTTAGGCTGATCGGTCGAAATTATGAAAAATGAGTAATTTTCCTATGCCTAATATCTGTTCAAAATTAATAAACTCTCATTTAATAATAAAACAAGTGCAAGTTTTTTGTCCATCCTAGTTCTTGAGTTAAAGATTTTTTTACGAATGCAATACTTTATATAAATTCACATCTGGTTTTTTGAGTACGCACATGTACAGTATTGAGTTATGGCTATGGGTCAAAAGTTCCACTTAATATCCGTTTTATAGACTCATAAATAATTTTCAGTCATGAATAAAATTTACAAAATTTGGTTGTAGCTGCCAAGAACTTGTCAAAACTTTTATGGACATTTAATTTCTTAGCTGGTTCATAAACCTAAAATATAATGAGAAATCTACATGTTAGCTTTAGCTTTATATTTTAAAATAAGATGCATTGCAATGCAATTTTTATTAAGAATAAATGGACCATTACATTGAACTACTTTGTTATGTAATTTTGGCCAGATAGAGACAATCTTGTCAAACGGAGAGAAATAGGTCATTGAATTTCCGCCAGGTTATTGACTATACTGTACTCGGACTTCCCTCGTTTTTATTTACTTCAGTGCAGTTTTGGGAATTAAGTTTCTATTCGGATTGACAGACCCTAGGGAATTTTTTAGCTTACAGCCTTCCGAGTTGCTTATCCGCAACTTTACACGACCATACAATATGGGAAAAGGAAATCAAGGTAACTTCCTTATTCTTTCGGACGTATGGACGCAGAGCACGGGTGTTCTGTCAGCAAAGTTTAGAATTCGGAAATTCGTTCTGACAATGAACTCCTCTGCCTTAGCCATACCTTGTTTGAACTATCCTTAGTATTTTCCATTGTGTTGAATGGATAGAAAAGAATAAAAGTTTCTTCTACTCTACTACCATACCATTGACAGACCAGGTACTTCAATAATGAAGTTAGAATTCGTTCACCTTTCGTATTTGCAAGTAAATGTAAGGTGGGTTTTACATTACCTAAGTGAATTGGCGATGGTGACTACTCAAAGAAACATTCGAAAGGTGAGCAACATTTGACGCTGGTCAAAAAACCTGATAGACATATTCTCGTAGTTAAATGTGTAATATTATTTAGATACTTTGGCTGGAAGCTTATTAATAAATTTAGATCACTTCTCTAAGAAAACACCAAGTCTTTCAACTAAACCCAAATACTTATGCTAAAGTTATGGGGACTGCCTGGGCTCATTATACGAGTCGGTGAAAAAATAATGAAATTTTATTGTATCCATTCATAGACCACAGTACAGCTCAGCTGGTACTGGGAGATGTATTTTCTTTGGCACAACTAAACCCAAATACTTATGCTAAAGTTATGGGGACTGCCTGGACTCATTATACGAGTCGGTGAAAAAATAATGAAATTTTATTGTATCCATTCATAGACCACAGTACAGCTCAGCTGGTACTGGGAGATGTATTTTCTTTGGCAATAAATTGCCACAGATTCCTTCCATAGTTCCGTAAAATACCAATTAAAAATTTTTTCCTGAAACTTTGTCTATTGTTCATATTCACTCCGTTGTCCTACTTAATATGGTCAATTTTGTAGGAATCGTCTAGGTTCTTAGTTTTTCCAAATACATAGTTTTTTGTTTTAACGCGACTTTGTTTGAGTTGGTCGGAGTTTTTGATTGATGCGTAATTGACTAATTAGTAATTGAAATTTACTATCATAGCACAAAGAAAGCCAACAGTTCTGTACAGTCGGACTTAATTAAGAAAAATACAACCACGTAAAACACAATTCTACAGTTGATACTAGGCACAACTAGACCCATCATCTTCCATTCCAGTTCAAAATAACTCGATGCTCTAGCCTTGTAACTTTAAGTCCGTACCAATAAAGCAGAAATAATATTTCAGATAAAAAACTTTTATAATAGTTGGTAAGCATTCATCGCAATTTCATTAACTAATTTTCTTGATGCACTGAGTTCGTACTTTGTAGTGTAGCAAGGACAATGTGTTTCCAAAATAGTTTTTGATTTTGTATGATCGAATTTAGTTTTTCTACCTTACACGTCCTTTTTTCTTGAAATTACCATATTTCCAACCCACAACGGATTTATTTTTCCATCAGTTGCACATTAGATTTCAGTTATCCTTGAAATGAACCAAATCATGCCCTGAAGAGCCTAAGAAAGAAATCTACCGGCTTAAGTTATCACCAAACCTACCGCAACATTCTGCATTACAGTTGAAACAAACGAGAATTTTCCATATGCATGCTACACTTACGTACACTTCCAGAAGTTTCTTGTGTGAAAACAAAATTGTTTTTGAGGTCGAGCCGAACTACGCTAATGTTAAGGCTAAGCCTTCATCTTTCCTTGTGATTCGCTTAGCCTAGGCTTAGCGAAATTTATCCTATTTGTTTGAATAAGGAGTGAGAAGAAAGCACGATTCTGGGGCCATTACATTATCTACTGCAATTTCCCTTCCTTATGCACTAGTGCTTAGTGCTTGCTTAGTAGCTTGGCCGTTAAACTTTCTTCAAATCTATGGGATGCTTATTTTCCCAAACTTTCACTCACGCCACTGACAATGTCATGTAGTGCAATGGCTATGACATTATGAATGTCCCATCTAACTTGTACTTAGGATTACTCTTATTGTAGAAAATCACGAAAATGGTGTCGGCACACTAATCATTCTATTATGATATATCAATTAACTGAAAAATTATTCCAAAAAAGTAATAATTTTCTAAATTAATACTGTCTTGAATAGGTACTCTCCAAAAAGAATGGAATCAACATAACGGCCGAATTCACACTGAATGACTACATTCCAGACAAATTTTCAGAGATGGAAAAAATCGTAACAGATTCCTATGAGAGGACCAGAGGTATGTTTAATCTACTAAGGGAGCTACTAATTTTATTTTGCTAAGTTTACACTACAAATAAAAATAGTCGAAGTGAAACTGTTATGTAATTTGCTGGAAGGCCTCAGTATTAGAGTCCGTAATTGATTGTTTGGAACACTGGGATTTTTACATAAAATCCAATTAATGAATGTATTGGGAGTTGACCAATTATAAGAGGTAAACAAGACCTTGTCACGACTAATTAGCAATTAGAGCCCACATTTTGGAAACGTGTTGGAATGGGGGCGCGGGGCCTTTACAGAATTTTTTAGTTGGATTTGAATGAACTTGGCGTGTTTGCGTGGTTTCTTCATTTGTGTAATTAGTCCATTATTTTTGGCGGATTGACAAGGAAAAATATTTTTGAAGAACCTAGCTAAATACAGATAGCTTATATGAAAATAGGATTACAATGTTATTGTAATTGAATGAAGAGTGATAATGAAGGATGGTTAATTTGTCCAACTAGTGAATATTTATCAAAATATACCATTTCCTTCCTGTTTGCTCGTTTGCCTTGTTTATTCATTTCTCCTACTCTGAAATATAAATAACTTTTGTTCTTACTTTTGTCAATCTGGGAAACCGTCATAACCTTCGGCTTTATTTGGACAGAAATGAATATTTGCAAATGCAAAGTCTAAGGAAAGCCAAGGGGATATCTGAGTCAATATAAAATAGATGATCTCATAATATTCACTATTGTGATGAAAGTTTAAGCATGCATAGGCCACTTCAAAGAAAAACCACAATCATTTCCGATTCTTATTTGATGGCCAAAGGCTAAGGCTCCTATGTACGAAGTACTATTTTAAAGAGAAATTAATTCTTTAAATTTACATTGGCAGTATGAGCCAAGTCTTATATGACAAGGATATATATACATTTCTTCAACTTTAACTCTTACAACTTTCTTCAACATAGTATTAAGTTATCAGCATTTACTAAGAAATTTGGTTAAATACTTACAGTCTATGTCTTCATCGGTGAACATTTGGCTCTCGTTGATCTTGTCCGCGCTCTGGATAATCGGAAGTTGCTCGACAATGGGCAATACATTGTAATATACATGACATGGATATATGCATTTCTTCAACTTTAACTCTTACAACTTTCTTCAACGTAGCATTAAGTTTACGCATTCAGAACTTATTTGAAGCAGTTACCTACTGGACCTAATCAACATCTAATAGATTGTCAGCATTTGCTAAGAAATTTGATTAAATACTTACAGTCTACGTCTTCATCGGTGAACATTTGGCTCTCGTTGATCTTGTCCGCGCTCTGGATAATCGGAAGTTGCTCGACAATGGACAATACATTGTAATCTCAGTTGATGACAAAATTTGCGATCCGAAAGTTCAATGCAATTACATTGAAGTATTGGGTATGTTGAAGTGAATTTATTTCTGATTTAAATCTTGACACTTTCTCCGTTCGTGAACTCAGAACCACTTGAGAATTTCAAATAAAATTACGTCATAAAAACTAAATCTAACATTCTTGTTTCTAGATTACTTGTTTGGGAGTTATCCAAATAAGCAACACAATGAAAGTGAAATTGAAGGGCAAAATGATCCAAAAGTTGAAAGTAGTTCGGATATTAATGATTTAATGGCTCGACGTGTTCGAGCATTTCGCTCCGTCCTCAAACTTCAGTCATCTTATCCTAGGCTTGAGAATTACAGGTAATTCGGTTTGATTTCATTGTCATGTAATACATACGGACAATACCTGTGAAATCAAATGTAATCCTCATCCCTGTTTCGTATTTCATTATTTTAGTGAAATCTTCACACATTTTGCCAATTACTCAGCGGGAGATCCTTTCTGTGTTCCGTACCATCCAATTTTTGCTGATGTGCAGGTAAAATAAAAAATAAAATTATAGCTTTTACAGCCATATGAAAACTATAGCAATGCAGAAATTTGATTAAAAATATGAGTAAATCCATCAGGTTCCAATCGAAGCTGCATATTTGTACGATGCTGTGATGATTTATGCCCGAGCCCTCACAGAAATTTTGGAAGAAAATCAAGATCCTAGGAGTGGGACAGGAATCTTCGAGAAAATCCGCAACCGATCCTACCACTCAATCCAAGGATTTGACGTGAGTCATACTCAAACTGTTTTTGCTGTTTCAGGCATCTATACTTCCACTCCCTTCTCATTCTCCAATTATTATAATTTTTGAAACTGAGAATGAATTTGGAAAATACAATTCTGCGTAGTACAATTACAACGAAGGAAAATGAAAAGGAATCCTAACAACATTTCATTCTCAATTTCCGCCCTCGAATACTAATTGGAAAACTTTTGCTTTCGCCTTCCCTTGTCCCAATGTTCAGGCTCAGGGAATAATAATATAAAACTGAGTTAGTTTGAATAATTGAACTGAACATTTTCAATTTTTCCTTGAACTAAAAAGTAACAACAGCAACAGTAACAAAGCGTGTGTTCATCCGCCTTCTCGATTGGACGAGTCAAAATTTAATTTTTTGTTTCAAGGTTTTTATTGACATTAATGGTGACGCAGAAGGGAATTACACGGTCTTAGCCCTTTTACCAGATGAAGGAACTGGACTCATGAGTATGCAACCTGTTGGATACTTTCGCCAAAAATTATCCGCCAACACAACTCCAATTACGAGTTCCAACGTCCCTGTTGATTTGGCCACGAGCCTTGAGCTCGTTCCTGTGAGTACAATAGATAATTGCAATTTTAACAAAGTTTTTGCAATTTACTTGCTATACAATGAAATTGAAACTTGCATGGGGCTATCCTCTTGTTAGGAATTCCAATATTTTGACGAAGCCAAACCAATCCAATGGGTAGGAGGAAAACCACCAGAATCTGCACCTGGCTGTGGATTTCGTGGAGAAAAATGTTTGTATAGACCAGATTGGAGAACAATTATTATTTGCTCAATTTTTGGTTCAGTCACAACAATCGCAGCTATTCTTGTCGCAAGGTAAGTCTTTCTTATTTGAGTTTTGTAAGGCAGCATAAACTGGTGTAATTTTCTATATTGATGCGTGAGTTTTTAATTTAAGACTTGGCGAAGTTAGTTTTCGGAAGTCTGACAAAAATTCAGGCAGGCGATCACACAGCCTCCCTGTTTTCCCAGATAATTCGAGGAAATATGTCTTTATCAAAATAAGGCAATGACAATGAGATCCATAGAAGTAGAAAATAGATGTTAGAAAATAGACGTGTTGTCCTATTTGAATTGTTCTAACAAAAACCTGACACTCTCAAAGGACTCTGCATTGAAATTGAGTTGACTGGAACAAAAGATCATAAAGTGTCATGTGGGGCATGTTTTGCTTTCACCAAACCACGCCGTGTGAGTCTGTCTGACGTGGTTTCGGTTAGTTGGCCCGAATTGTTTAACATGAGTTTGGCCTCGGCTGAGTCATAAGTCTTTGTCCTTTCCATCTGTGGCACGTGGTATAGCCGTGTGATAATCCATTAATATTAGTTACTACTAATCCCTGCGGAAGTACAAAAACCAAAGTTCTTGTTGGGGTTTTGAGGCAGGCGATGTGCGAAAATGTCTGAAATGTTTGAGCTTTCGACTGGGAGGTACCGGAATGCAATGCAAATGATTTCTGGTTAAAAAATGGTTAAGTTTATTAGTTTAAGTTGATTTGGTTAGCCAGAACTAATATCCAGATAAACACCCATTTTTAATGTTTAGGTCTCAACAGATAAAAGTAGACAAGCTTACCTGTCCACCCACTCTCATGTTTGTTTCAAGCTTATTATACGTATATATGTCGACAGAATCGATTCCAAAGTTTAGACAGAATTTAGAATTTTGACCTCACTCTTCGTCACGGTGTTATTCGTCCGCCTCCTCAATTTCCTTGTGTTTTTTTGGTTTGATGAAGGAAAAGTTGAGACCAGGGCTATCTTATGGACCAACTTTGCATGTGAGAAATAGTAAGTAGTTGAGCAAACACTTTTATCACTTTTTCCCATCTTGCAAAACTCACATTTATGTTTTGAAAGATGGACGTACTTTGAACCCAGTGCAATTTAGAGAAATAACAATGGTTGGAATGATTCTTGCATAGAAATTTCCACTCTGGTAGCTGTGTGAAAAAAAGGAGAAAGAGTCAAATACCTTTAAACTTTAGAAATTTAATTCAATTATACAAAGTTTGAGGTAAACCCGTATCATTGTTTTGGTTTTGAACCCTTCAAGTGCTTTAGCTTTCACTTTCTCCGGAGAAAGTTCTCGCTTTGTCGTATAATCCTTTAACCACCTCCGTATGTCACTTTGTTTTTGTTTTTATGATGAACGATGACAGATTTGGATTCTCAAGTTTTGTCCTCATCATCAATCATGTAAAAGTGGAGGCTCAGACATGTGTGATCCGATCTACGCTATAATAGTTCAGGCATGAATATTCCAGTTGCTTGCACCGTATTTAACTTTTAGCCGATTAGTACAACAGCGTATTGATTTATTGCATTGTTCATAAAATACACAAGAATATTTCTTCCCAATAAGTCGTAAAATAAATAATTTTCACATGTAACTCTAACCTTTCCAAGTTTTTCTGTGAATAATACTTTCTACATGTCAGGTCATTGCAACCATTCATTTTATGGAAACCCAAAATTTCCACGAATGTTCCCATTTGGCACATTTGGACCATTGTATTTCCCTACACAGCATTAAAATGAGCCCTTGGATTCTTATGCATATACGTAGACGTAGACAAAGCAGATGAAGTACGTGTACTTTACGAGTGCGTATGTATGTGAAATAATATTCCGACGTTTTATGATTTGGCTTGCTCCAATTTGTAGACACTACCGGTACGAGCAAAAGTTGGCTTGTCTTCTATGGAAAATTGATATGAGAGATGTGATTATGATACCAATGGGACCTCCAGAACCACTCAGTGGAACCAAGAGCACAGTAAGTGGAATCGTTTCATTTTTTCTAATCTGTTTAGTCTCTTCAGTACACTTTCAAACGCCTGAAGTCGAAATTCGGGTTTTGAGTATGTGTCCACATGTAGTGACTGACATATTTTTAACATTAGGATGGTTAGTTAAACTTTATATTCAAAAAGTTACGACCTGAATATTAAAAGCCAATAGCATCAAATAGTAAAATTTTGTCAAACGAGGTATATTTCTTTTCTCAAATTATATATATTCGACAAATGAATTCCAGAATGAAAAATATTCTCTAGATACTAGATTTTTTAAGAATTCAATGACCTCTGTAATACATCTTTGCATGCGTCAGTTATAAGCATCAAATAGTAAAATTTTGTCAAACGAGGTAAAATTCTTTTCTCAAATTATATACTCGACAAATGAATTCCAGAATGAAAAATATTCTCTAGATACTAGATTTTTTAAGAATTCAATGACCTCTGTAATACATCTTTGCATGCGTCAGTCATATTCCTTTCTTATAACTACGTTCCAAAATTTCATCCCTTTCAACTACAATCCGGACATTTTCATCTAATGCTTACGCAAATGTAAATTTTGCTGGCAGATTTTCCTAGAGTAATAAAATTGTCAAAATCAGGACTGAACGGGCGTGACGTACATATAAGTAGCAAAGGGTACTAGAGAAGTAAGTAGACTGGCGATGAATGAAATTCCAAAACTAAAAGTAGTAAAGAAAAGAAGAGTCGGTTTGGCTGGTTTACTCTAGGATGTATCTGTAACTTTCCATCCTGCCTGATCCAGGTCCATGAAATTCATTCCTCTCGATTTAACAGCATAAATGTTTGATAAACTATATCCTGGCTAGTTCATCCGTACCGCAGCATGTTACACACACACATGACATAATACACAATCGGTCCACCGATTCGGAAGAAATGGGTTCATTATTCCCGGCATGTTGGGCTGACCGACCCAGAATCAGAATCCTTTGCCCTTTGACATACTTTTTCGGAACTTTTTGGCAAAGGGCACATTCTGTATATTTTGAAGCTTGACTTACTTTACAGTTTGGACGGGATTTGATAAAATGAAATGATTTACAGGTAACACTTTGTCGTCAATTGTTGAGTGGAACAGCGGTAGACAATGATATGCCACATGAGCTTCCCTACAAAAAGGCTTACACAAGAATTGGGTTCTACAAAGGAATGGTCGTGGCTGTCAAACCAATTTACAAGAAAAGTGTTGATCTCACCCGAAACATCCGTAAAGAATTGAAGCAGGTAAATACTAATAAAATAAAATGGTTTGAAATTTTTAGTCTCGCAAAATCAGAACATCGATAACATTTTTCAACACTTGTCGAATTATAAATTGTCAACTTCAGCTAATATGATCGTTGACTCTAGATTCGAGAATTTCGTCACGAAAATATCATTCCTTTCATCGGAGCTTCTATCGAACATGGGAACATTTATATTCTCACAGCTTATTCTGCTAGGGGAAGTTTAGAGGATGTTTTACAAAATGAGGATCTTCATTTGGACAACATGTTTTTAGCTTCACTCGTCGCGGACTTGATCAAGGTACGCACACTGGCAGCAAAGCATCACACTTGACTGTAAAAATTCTTCAGAATTTTCATATTGTTTTCGTCCATTTTTGCAGGGAATGATTTATTTGCACGATAGTGAGATAATCTCACATGGAAATTTAAAATCATCTAATTGTCTGGTCGATTCACGATGGGTTCTACAGATCTCTGATTTTGGACTTCATGAATTCAAAGGTGGGTTGAAAATTATGTGATATTTATTACTGCAAATAAGTCCAAGTGTAAATCAATATGCAAAAATTGAACAAGTCTACATGAATGTCAGAATTTCCAAAATATAATAAAACTAAATTTCTGTAATTCCATTTTCGTATTGAAAAAAAGAAATTCAATCAAAATTCAAACTAATATTAACAGTTGTGTCATTCGTCTTTATCCGTGTGTGAAATAGCTACACAAGAAACAAAGGACGTAGATAAATTACTTAGAGGACTCCTTTGGAAAGCTCCAGAACTTCTAAGGGACCACAACCCAGCTCCAAGGGGTACGCAAAAGGATAATTTATCCGTGTGTGAAATAGCTACACAAGAAACAAAGGACGTAGATAAATTACTTAGAGGACTCCTTTGGAAAGCTCCAGAACTTCTAAGGGACCACAACCCAGCTCCAAGGGGTACACAAAAGGGGGATGTTTATTCATTTGGAATTATTTTGTATGAACTGATTGGGAGATCAGGTCCTTGGGGGAAGACTAAATTTACAACAAATGGTAAGATCTTCCGAGTCATGGGTCTGCCAACAAGTTAAAATTCATCATGCGTACATACTAAATACAGAAATTATCGCCAAAGTATCAAACCCTTCATTTTGTATGAACTGATTGGGAGATCAGGTCCTTGGGGGAAGACTAAATTTACAACAAATGGTAAGATCTTCCGAGTCATGGGTCTGTCAAGAAGTTAAAATTCATCATGCGTACATACTAAATACAGAAATTATCGCCAAAGTATCAAACCCTTCACTTAACAATGGACAATACATGCGACCACCCACAGTTCTCTTGGATTGTGGTGAAACGATTCTAAGCTGTTTGCACAGTTGCTGGGAAGAAGATCCAGATGCTAGGCCTGATTTTCGCTATATTCGGATCCGTCTTAAGGAAATGCAGGCTGGATTGTAAGAATTAATTTAGTTGCTCAAATTCTTGCAATATGCTCATGTTAAATTTTACAGGAAACCAAATATATTTGACAACATGTTATCGATTATGGAAAAGTATGCGTGCAATTTGGAAGATTTGGTTCAAGAGCGTACGATTCAATTGATGGAGGAAAAAAAGAAAACAGATGCACTTTTACATAGAATGCTTCCAAGGTAGACAGTGACGAACGAGTTTGATAAATGTGAACTTTCTACATAATAAAACATAAATTTCAATATTTTAGATCCGTTGCGGAATCTTTAAAGCGTGGAGAACCTGTCCAAGCCGAATCTTTCGACTCAGTCTCAATTTACTTTAGTGATATTGTAGGATTCACAGAACTTTCAGCCATTTCAACTCCTCTACAGGTATTTTTGTTATTTCCAGATACAGCTACAGTTAGTAATTTTGGGTCAACTTCACTTTAGGTGGTTGAGTTACTAAACGATCTGTACACGTGTTTTGATTCAATCATATCCAATTATGACGTTTACAAAGTCGAAACAATCGGAGATGCTTATATGGTCGTAAGTGCACTTACCAATGCAAAATTAAATCAAGATTTACAGATGATTATAGTTAATTTGCACGTGATTTCGTTCCGTAATTATTTTAGGTGAGCGGACTACCATTACGAAATGGGGATCAACATGCTGGGGAAATTGCTTCAATGGCTCTTCATTTGTTGGATAGAATTCAGAATTTTGAAATTAAGCACAAATCAAATGAAAGACTTAAACTTCGCATTGGTATTCATTCGGGTAAGAGCCCTTTGGCTAATTATATTAATTAGGTCTGCAACGAATACTCCTAACCGTATTTCTTTTATGAATCAGGTCCAGTCGTAGCGGGTGTCGTTGGACTCAAAATGCCAAGGTACTGTTTATTCGGTGATACAGTCAATACGGCCTCTAGAATGGAATCTTCTGGTGAAGCATTACGAATTCATTGTTCTGACGTGACAAAGAATCTCTTGGACACATTGGGTGGTTATTATTGTGAGGAACGGGGAATCATTCCAATTAAGGTAGTGATATACAAATTTAAGCAAAATTGAGCCAATATACTTCAATCAAATTTTTTTGTATTTGTCCAGGGTAAAGGAATGCAAAAAACTTGGTGGGTCACAGGGGAAGATCCTTCTAGAACACGAAGAAATTCCACAGAATCAAATGAACTGAAAAATGCAGTAGTGGAATTGACCAACAATAATTGTAAGATTTCATACATGCTTTAATTTGCTTCAAGGATGGATTTCCATAAGATCTGGTGTTTTTAGTGGAATTGAAAGAGGCCAATGAGGATGATAACCTCCCTGAATTACTTGTTGCAAATGGAAATCACGTCAATAGCTCAGCTTATAAACCCACGACTTGGCTGCTCTCAGAATGCTCAAATGAAAAAATAGTACGAAATTACAAAAGTTTTTCGAAAACTGTTATCCTAGCCAAAAGTTTAATTCGTCATTTTTCTTCCAGGAAAACATGAACGGACCCAAAAACGGAGGAAGATACGTTAGCTGTTCTAACGTGTTTCATGAATGCAAGGCAAACATAATGAGAGAATTTCGAAGGAACACGAATCATCCTTCAGGAAATAATTTCAGATCTGTCCCTATCATCACTTTCATGGAGACAAACAACGCAACGAGTCGACAACCTTACAATTCATACGAAGAGTCCAATTTTGTCTAAAGAACGAAATATTTCCAATGTGATTATGAATCTGAATGTGATTTAAATGTGAATTGTTTCTACTCCACTAAACGCCAAGGCTATGAAAAGTATTATGGGTCAGGCCCTAGACAAGCAGATTTCTGATCCATTCACTGATGGTACAATCTAGTCAAAGGGTTCCAGACGAGAAGAATTTATTTTCAACAGATAATTAATAGTGCGTACTCCGATCATGATGTATGTTAACTAAGTGTTATTTTTGTAATATTCGTTCTTAGATTTTAGTTACGGATTTAACTTTAAAAATATTTGTGTTATTAAAGGAAGATTTGATTCAAGAAATTTGACCGTATCAAATTTTGTTGAGATATACAAGAACTGTCAGCTGTCTTTAACATTATATTTGTATCATTCAAAATGAATCTCAATTGTAACTCAACTCAAAGTAAAATATTTAAAGTATTGCGTACCCATTGCAAGTCACACATTGCACATTGCAAAACAATCAATTTAATTAGTTCATGGCTTCCAATTGAGTCCATCCGGTTGATTGAATCCTTACTCAAGAATTTGCAATCTTGCAGAACTCAGTCATTCCTCAGCCCCGGCCTGGGCTGGGTAGACGACTATGGATATGAAATCTCAATCCCAATAAACCTTCAATTCTTAACAAATTAGATCAATTAAATCATCACATCTCAATCTTACTAATCATTTTCATTAAAGGGACAAAGGCTATATAAACCACGGGTAACAGGCCATTAGGCCTGGGTTGAATTTTCAGATTTCTTATTTATAGACTTTGCTTCATTTATTATTCTCATTTTGAATAAGCTTAAGCACAATGTTGGGAAGTTTGAACCACCGATTTGTGTTCCAAATTTTGTTAATTTGTGCATCAGGAAATGTGTGCTTCGCCATTTTTGGAGGTGCGAGGACAGGTAAAAATATTTTTGACTTGTCAAACATATCAAAATTAAAACTAGATTTGTGGCCCTTCAGTCTCTTTTGTTTGAAAAATATGTGAAAGTGTCATTTTTACTTTTAGACTAGTAATATTATTTTGTTAATACCAAATAATATTTTGTTATTTTATTTTCCTAACTCAATTTACAGATGATGCACCTCCACCGGCTGAGAGAATTGCGCGTGAACCTATGCCACTGTACGGATTTCCAAGCCCAATGATGCAAGGACCACCTGGGGGTAAATTCTCAGATTTATTTTAACGTTTTTTTAAAAATAAACTGAGTTAATTCAGCACAGATTCATTTGCTAGAATACTAGGATTTGATCTAAAAACTATTATTGAAATTCGGTTATTTTACATTTCAGGTTACGCTGGACGATCAGGAGGTGGTGGATGGCCAACCAGTGGAACCAGTGGCACTACTACCAAACCAAAATACAATGAAACCTACTCCTACTCCAAATACAATGAGACAAAGATCTATGAGTCCGAGTACTATGAGCCCAATTATTGTGAATACATTTTGGTCGAAGAACTCACAAGGGGTGTCAAATACCTCGTTGCTCTTGACTTGGAGGGAAAATTTAGCAAATTGACAAAGATACGCTATGGTGTCAAAGTTACATCAGTTATGGCAGAACTAGTCTTCGAGGCTTTGTATGAAGGATTAGATTTGGTGGAAACAATCGCTGAGGGTTTGAAGGTTCAGTATGGATTCATTCCGGGTACACCCACTCAAGCCATCAAGGACTATGAGGCCGAACGTTTCAAGGATAAGGTAAAATATACAATCAAGGATGTCTTGAACGGGATTTGCAGTCGTAGCTATTGTTGCCTGGAATCTAATGACTATTATCACTAATCCTTACGTGCCCGCTTATGGCATTTAGTTTGTTTCAAGTTTAATCCTTTGAAAATGTCATGTATTTAGAACTCAATAAAATGCTTAAATCTTGAAATTCCATGGGCAGATGTACGTTTTGAGGATTTATTTCTTCAAGGGCAAATTACAAGTTTTACAAAATATTTCATGAATACTGTCATCTTCACTGTATTAATCTTAGCCGCTGAGTTTCTTATCAGTTTCTTGCCCAGAGCGGCGATAATAGTCATAGCCGTAAGGACCATAAGGTGGAGGCGGTGGCGGATAATCGTAACCAGGAGGTCTGAGTC
Source organism: Thalassaphorura encarpata (assembly GCA_009869925.1). NCBI lineage: Eukaryota > Metazoa > Arthropoda > Collembola > Poduromorpha > Onychiuridae > Thalassaphorura > Thalassaphorura encarpata. Next base: position 24,203 of record WJEZ01000161.1, read on the forward strand.
CGAACATTGCATAAAAACATTTTCCGGTTCGATGAGAACTCGTACTATTGCTATTGCCCGTAATTTCATCCGCTAATAAATTTTCAGTCATTAAAAAAGATGCCACAACTAGGAAAAGTTTATTCAGTTGATTCGTTCTTACTTGAATTCGAAATTATTCCATCCTTCGTAACGAGTAGTCCGGTCGTAGACAAATGAAGATGAGATTCTTCAGGCAATTCGATCAGTCCGTCGGAGCCAGAAGAAAGTTGGTGCAATTTACCTTGAGATTTTTCAGCCGGGAGCTTGGAGTTTGATTCTATGATAGAAGCAGAGGTAAATTAACGCTTCCAACAAAGTTATTTTTTTATTTTTTTCTTTTGTTATTTCTTCGCGTACAAATTTAGAGTATTAAAAATTTAACTCAATATTCAAATTTACATTGCAAAAATAAACTTACCTGGTAATTCAGGATTAATTATTCCACCAGATGCTCCTCCTAGTGAAGTTATGACAAAAACACTGAAAATTGTGAGCAACGAAAATTTAACTCAATATTCAAGTTTACATTGCAAAAATAAACTTACCTGGTAATTCAGGATTAATTATTCCACCAGATGCTCCTCCTAGTGAAGTTATGACAAAAACACTGAAAATTGTGAGCAACGAAGCAAGTGTGAATTTTCTTTGAGTAGCCATTGTCATTGCAAAGTCTCAGTAATTTCGGGCTGTTACTTTTTCCGTATTCCTGTTAAAATTGGACTGACGGCAGTAGCAATAGTAATGCGGATACGGAAAAGATTTCCTCAATCCTTAAAAGGAATTTTGTCGCAAGCAAACAGGGATACGAGTCCCTTTTATGAATCCCAGTCCCAGGACCACAACGAAGGGTCCCCGGGATGTGCATCTTGAAAATTTTGAGTAAACAAGTTCAAGGTGAGTTCATGAACCTCCTGTGACGCAGGCAAGGGAAGAAACCAAGATGTGTTTCTTTGTTTTTACAGATTTATGCATTTTTTGTGAATTCTATTTTATTAAGTAAAAGTTTTTATAAATATGAAGTCACAAAACCCAGAACTATTTATTTTTGAATTCAAGTCAATTTAAATCGAATGCCAAATTATTTTTTGAATACTAGCACTAGGATTAATTATAATTTAGAGGTGATGGAGTGGGCGTCTAGATGAGGTAGGGGCTGTAGTTGTAATTGTAGGCGTAGCTGTATGGATAGTTTGCATAGCCATTGTAGTATGGATTGTACATCTGATTGTAGGCGTAAGGATTGTTGTACATGTAGTCGTCATAATAGCGTGCAGTTTTTCCAACTGGAATTTAAAAAATCAAAAACATTAGTAAGAAATTCAGAATTTTCGAACTTGGTTTTAGCTGAACACGCAGTCTGTACCTCCAGCACTTCTTCCCATCATCATCGGGCCTGGTCCAAGTGGAGATCTCAATTGCAATGGAATTGGAACAAATCTTTGCACCATTGGGCGAGGTACGCCAGGATTAAGGGTGATAGGAGCTGAAAAAGTTCACAAATTTTATTTAAGCTCATTTTCCGCTAAAAAATTGCATGTATTTACTGTACCTTCTGGGATTGGAACTCCATCCAAGCCAGGAGGTAGGTTTAGAACCTTGAAAAGTCTCACATATTCACCTGATTAGAGAAAAGCAGAAATAATAGAGCAATAACACTTTGCATATAAAATTGAACTTGTAAATTAATTTAATAACACAACAACCATAAACTGAATTAAAATTACCTTTTTCAGTACGATAAATTCCACCCGAGTGCTCTTGGGGGTACAACTTGACGAAAGTAGGGTCAGAAACTACTGGGCTTGCCGGTGGAACTAGAAAATAAGATATACACAAAATAAGAAAACCACCTTGTAAATACTTGTACCTTATTTTAAGCAAACTTACTTATTGTGTGCGGCTCAGACACAGCAGGTTCAGCAATGACAGGTCCTGTACAAATTCAAGATATATTAGTTGCAAATTCTGAAGAAAACATATTTACACAGCTACATAATTTCCCCATACCTTCTGCCAAAGGAGTTACACCTGGAGATGGACCTACTCCAACTGCCGGAACTGGAGAATCACACTACAATGAAAAAATTAGAACATTTAATTTATGGTGAAAACACTCGCGTAAATTCATGGATAAAGTTGAATCATTATGAATTACCTGCACCTGGTGCTACTGGCTCTGAACCTGGTTGAGCTGGGACTTCTGCTCCCAATGCGACTGCCGGAGCAGCAGCCGGTGCTGCTGCTACTACAGAATCTAGAAAATATATAGATTCCAAAATTTAAAAACCTTATATGAATTTTCCTTTTCAAATCAAAATACCTTGGGTTTGGGTTTGAACAAGTGGCACGGGAGCCACTGCCACTGGTGGAGCTAGGTCTGATTCTGGTGTTCCTAGAAATTCCAGAATTTGTCTTTAGATTTTCTGATTCAGTTATTCAAGAGATCTTATAAAATACCTTGAACCGATGGAGCTTGTGCATTCGGGTCAGGTGTGAGTGGCACAGGATCTGCCGTAGCAGAACACACGGCCAAAACCCCAAACAGAAAACTTAATTTGAGAATCATTTCACTGGTATGGTCGAAAATTTGCACTGAACAGGAGATCACAACACTTGAATCCAATTATTTTAAAATGGTAGTTTTTTACCTCAGTCTCTGTTCTTTTTATACCTTTTCCTCCAAAAGCCCTTCAAAAACAAGTTCAAGGATTTATCTTCTTTGGTGTCTAAAAAGATTTTTGAGTGAAATCTGTACGTGAATTTAAGGTTAGCAATTGGATAATTCAACATAGCAGGTACACTTCAAAGATCTCTCTTTCCTCACCTTCACCTTCAAAAATCTTTCCTTTCCTTTACCGTGCCCTAATTTCACTTGAATGACCCTTAAGGCCTTGCTTTACCTGGATTACGAGCGATGGCCTATTTTATTGTTCGTTTCCCTTTCATTTCACTCTAGCTGTGCCTGTGTCTGTACTTTTTAGTTTTTAGATGACCTAACTAAACACAATAGGGAAGGCCAAAGCTGAGCTGGAAAGATCCATACAGAAATCCAAATCCTACGAAGATCAGGCGACTGAATGACGCGATACAAAAATAGACTTGCACACAATGCAGTGAAATTTTTTAACAAAAATTATTTTTATTCAATCTTTGTATAAAACAACATTACATTAATATTCTTTTTCTAACTGTGCCTAAAAAATATGTGTGATTTTTACTAATCTATGTTATAAATTGCTCATTGTAGTTTATTTCTCAAATTATAGGATGGAGTCAAAAAGATTGAAACACCAAAATTTACAAATCTCACACAGGAATGATTTTAATGTCTGGTTGTTACATGCAACTCAATGCACGACTTATTGTAATAAATTAAGTATTTAGGCCTTATTTATCTTATCGTGGTTCATATTTATTACATCGTTAAATAACCGTCAAAAGTGCTTTACTAATTTATTATTGTCTATAGGTTATTAGAATTTTTACATGTAGTATTTGCTATTTGGAATTTGTGCATCTTGTCCATTAAGGCTGGTGTCCAGAGTTGTAGCATTGGCTGGCAATTGATGTTAACATGGCAAAACTGATGAGTGCTATAGACGGTCAGCTTTTTAGATTTGAATTGAGACACCTGCCAACCCAAGAAAATTACAAAATCAAAATCAGATTCATTTGTTTCGCATTCAACAGCTAACTGTAGATTACAGTGAAAAAATACACTACCTGGAAATTAGAAGTAAATACATCATTATAGAAGTGTACCATTCCAGGTCCAATGCATTGAGAATCCTAATGTAAAAATAGACAAATGTAACCAAGTGTCAATTGAGTCAAGTAGTGAGTAACCCTAGTACTAACGTATTACTAATTAAACTTTTGAATGCACCATCAAACAAATTCAAAATTCATTCTTACTTATTTTCTGCTACTAGTCGCATCATTCGCCAAGTCATGCCCATTCAGAATTGACTCTCTGTCCAGAACAGCGATCGTAGCAACAAACCAGGAGATGAAAAATGCACCAACAATGTAAAATAGCATCCCACTCTCTGTCTCCATCATTTTGCTTCAATTAAGGAGAGGTAGCTGGCTAAAAATGTCCGATAGAAAACTTATTACCGAAAATGAAAATCTAAAGAATGAAAAAGACACAACGAGACCACACACGAGTTGTACTGGTGAAGTTCTGAAGTGAAATGGCTAGGCTTGTAGGCTTGACTAGACCGGCACCACACACGACACGACACACACGGCACGGGAGATGAGATGAGAAATCAGCGAGTAATTTTATCTGACTCTGACTTGCTTTCCGAGTCTTGAACCGATTAAGAATTAATCAACTAAGGATTCAATGTGGTTAGGACTGGAAACTGGTCCGATGGTCCAGCCGAGCGTATTTACATGTAAACTACACTATACTGCGTCCACTGCCCACACTGACTTGACTAGGCTTGACTTGTGCAATTGAGCATTGGGTTATGGTTGCTTCATTGAATCAGATAATATTAAAGATGACCGAAAAGTAACCTTCGAACTCCCAAAGAGATGAAAAAAAGGAAACATATCAACACCAAACACCAAAGGAAGTTGTCTTCTCATTTAAATTCGTTTTACAACTGGGACTGGACTGGGCTATGCTAGGCTATGCTAGGAAGGGATTTGGTGTCGCATCATCCCCAGTTTATTTCCATGATGTGTTTTGTTCGCATCTCTCGTGTGTATGACGGGATGGAAAGTGTGTTTACACATTGAAAAATTCTAACCCTACTTCATCTGCTATGCCATGGTTATTGTCTCTTTCCTATACATATTCGATCTGTATAGCTCAGCCCTTACAGGATTATGTTATAATGACACATCCGGTAGAGTTTTGTGTATTTTGGGCTTTCGCAATGACACAATGCTAAAAGCTCATGTGCTGCAATGCTAGATCTTTAATTAACCGTGACAATCATTTATACAATCTGCAATTTACGCATATAGCATGCACACGTGAAAAATATAGTAGTACGCAAAATAAATTACCAAATATACTGAAATGTTGAGAATGTACTTACGACTTAATCTTCGCCAACATTGACAAGATTTCGACGTCTAATTTCACCTTGTTAAAATTTTATACTAGTGTTAATATTACTCAATAAAGCAAATGACAGTTTAAGGCATCTCATAGATGTTCGTAAAATCAGGCCGACCATAAGTTAACAAATCATTTACGACCTGAAGAGAAATTTGACTGCATTACCCCGATAATGTATTAGAATTACGAAACATAAAAATACAACATAGGACAAATGTTCATCATTTTGTAAGCAAGATCATCCTAACATAAACTGTACACTGTAATAACTTTATTATTACAGATTTTATGAAATTCAATGAAGCAGTGAAGCTTAGTTTAATTTATTACTCTGAGCGCATTGCCAAACGTCAAGCGTCAACTTTCACTTTGTGTTGTAACCTTGCTTTTGATTTTGGGTAAATTCCGAAAAACATTTCCGTCAACATTGGTTCGTTCTGAACTAAAACGATTGTGTTGAGGCTTGTTTGGGAGAGGAATGAGACAGCAATAACAATTTACACCTTAAAATAGCCACTATTTCGGGTTTATTCTTTTGGCATGGCATGGCAAGGTCGGATTAGAAAATTTAATAAAAATAGGTTCTTCCTTATAACCCTTCCGGTTTTCCTGCTGCGTACCATCAGTTCTGTTTCAACAGCCACACCAGGATGAACAACAACAGAATTTTAGGAAATTCTGTTTATTCCGTAAGTTTTGAGTGCAATTTAATTTAAGTTGAGTTTAAGCTAAAGACGTTCTGAATTTAGAAGGCAGCGAAAGAGATGTTGTACCTAGTCATCTCAATCTCAACATTGCTACTGCTGGTGACAATTTCGTCAGTATCCAGCAGCCAATATGTTCAATTCAAAGTTGAGAAGCCGACACTGATTATGCCCGATGGAGGCAGCAGTAGCAGTAGCAGCGGTGTTTCGTTCGATGGCAATATTTATTTTTCAGATTCGGCCCCGTAAGTCCTAAAATATATTTAGATAAAAAAGGCAGGATTCACTTCGAATTTATATAAACGCTATTCCAGGAATTACTACTAGCCAAATTCTAAACACACGTCTCAACAATCATTAACTTAAATTACAGTTCTTGGGACTGGAATAGCGCCGGAACGACTCGTCCTAATGCAAACCAACTCAAAGCATTTGGTTCAAACCACCAACCAATTTTCCAAAATATCAGGAATCGAAGACAAAATGATTGGAATGGGCTCCATGCAATTCGCTACGTAGCACAAGTGATTTAAAATTAAATTAGTCAAAAATATTTTTTATTTTCATATAAATAAAAACTTCGGTATATTTTTCTAAATATTGAAGAATGGTCATCAGTGCAGTCTGGAGTTTAGAAGCTCTAGGCGTACTCTGATAAAATAACAGAAATCATGCATTGATCGATTTCACCAACAAAAAGTCGGGCAAACTAAATTATAAGCACTAAATCTTAATTAATTCCAAAAACAGTTCGATAGGAGCGGTCAAAGAACAAAGTCTTGAATTAATTCGCCTGAGAATTTAATTTCCTAGAAATATGACGAAAAATGATCTCGAGTTTCCCATACGATCAAAATGTCCAAAATCCGACTGTATTTAGATTCCACAATGACGAAATTTTAGAGCATTTTTGCACCAAATTCTAGACCCTGCGATTGTGATGAACTTGTCCACCTCTTAATGCCAAAATCCCATGCCATGGCATGCCAAGCCGCGTACCGGCGAATTGTTCTCAAATGTGGATAACGGGACACGTTGGTGGTAGTTGTAGTTCTCTCATCTTAAGGCTTCATTCCTTACGGTCAATTCCTGTCAATCTGTTCACAACTTTAGGACTTGGACGATCAATAAGGCGACAACAATTAGTTTCGACTACACAATACGAATATCACATTTCCAATTTCAACGGCTCAGGTTTAAAATTCTACAGCACAGCTACCCCTGAAAGGAAACGTCCCAAAGGTCTACCTCCTGGTTGGGGTTCTAAGAAAAAAGCAAATTTAGAGAAATTAAAAGCAAGCCAATTATCATCCAAATATTTAACAATGACGGAGAAGGAATGTCAAGATATTGAAGTTATCCTGGCTCCCCTGAGGGAATCTGTCAGGGAACAGGTGTGTTTAATTTTAATTAATTACTAAATTCTGATGAAAGTTCAATAAGGTCAAAAATTTCTGACCATAAGTAAGCCAGTGCCATCCAAAATCTCGGCAGATCTTAATTTAATTAGATAGAATTCAATAAATAGTTCACTAAATTGAAATTGCAGGGAGACATTGTCCGACAATTGAAGGAATCTGGTGCAGGAGACATTGATGTCAAGAAAGCGGTTCTGGAACTGAAGACAAGGAAAAAAATCCTTGAGGACAAAGAATTGGAATTGACACAGAATAATGATGAGTTTGATCGTGGCAGGATGGAGGATCTGCTTAAACGTCGATTCTTCTACGATCAATCCTTTGCTATTTATGGAGGTACATTACACATTCTTCAATCTTAACGAATGTTTTTATTTCTTATATCAAGGTGATAAGAATAACGTTTCAACGAAAAATTTTTTTTCGTTTCTTTCCTGATTTAGGTGTTACTGGACAATATGATTTTGGTCCAATGGGTTGTGCAACGAAAGCAAATTTTCTAAATTATTGGCGACAATTCTTTGTCTTGGAAGAGAGTATGTTGGAAGTTGATTGCAGTATTTTGACCCCTGAGCCTGTCCTTAAAGCATCTGGACACGTTGATCGCTTTGCCGATCTCATGGTCAAGGATTTAACCAGTGGCGAATGTCATCGTTTGGATCATCTTATTAAGGCAACTCTAGAGAAAGCTTTAAAGGATAAGGCTACAGAGGCCACGAGAAAAGGTAAACATTCACAATTCTTGATAAGAATCCTCAGAAGTAACATTTTTTCTGAACATCAGATCGTGCAACTCATATTTTGTCAACTTTGGATGGAATGACCAAGAATGAAATGGCTGATTTAATGAAGGAATGGAATATTGTGTCGCCCACAACTGGAAATCCACTGTCTGAACCATTGGAATTTAATCTAATGTTCTCAACATCAATTGGACCCACTGGATTGGTCAAGGGTTTCCTTCGTCCGGAAACTGCTCAAGGGATTTTTGTCAATTTTAAACGACTCTTGGAATTCTCTCAAGGAAAGTTACCATTTGCTGCTGCCCAAATTGGAAATGCATTTCGAAATGAAATATCACCACGTTCTGGGCTACTCCGTGTCAGAGAATTTACAATGGCAGAGATTGAACACTTTTGTGACCCTACTATTCTTACCCATCCTAAATTTGAAAGCGTGAGCAAGACCGTGATGACACTTTTCTCCGCGTGTGATCAAATGGATGGTAAAAAACCAAGTCGATTGGCAATTGGAGAGGCTGTAAAAACTGTAAGCAATGGCAGTAATAAGATTACAGAAATTTATTTCAATCTAAGTAATTTTCTTGATTTCTAAACTTAGGGCCTGGTAGCAAATGAGACTCTTGGGTACTTCCTTACGCGTATTCAAGAATTTCTGATCACCACTGGGGTCAATCCCGAGAAACTTCGATTCCGTCAGCATATGGGAAATGAGATGGACTCATTACGCAAGAGATTGCTGGGATGCTGAATGTTTGACTTCCTATGTGAGTATTTTATATTTTACAGCACATTTCTGGACAATAATCAAACTAAAGGTTTCTTTTATTTTAGGGTTGGGTAGAATGTGTTGGATGTGCGGATCGATCCGCATACGATTTGAAACAACACACCAAAGCAACTGGAGTAAAATTAACAGCGGAAAGAAGACTTGCGACTCCAAAAACAGTTTCCTTTGTTCAACCCGTTCTAAACAAGGCTACACTTGGAAAAGTTTTCAAGAAGGATGCGAAACTCATTACAGATTATTTCGCTAGTTTAGAAGAACCCGAATTAGAAGGAATTGAAGCTGAACTCAAGGCGAACGGGTAGGTTTGATTTGAATTGAAGATTGCGAATTGAGAGAAAGAAGACTTGCGACTCCAAAAACAGTTTCCTTTGTTCAACCCGTTCTAAACAAAGCTACACTTGGAAAAGTTTTCAAGAAGGATGCGAAACTCATTACAGATTATTTCGCTGGTTTAGAAGAATCCGAATTAGAAGGAATTGAAGCTGAACTCAAAGCGAACGGGTTGGTGTGATTTGAATTGAAGATTGCGGATTGAGAGAAAGATTTTAAATATTAAAATATTTTTCAGATTCGCAGAAGTCAAAATCGGGGATTCAACATTTAAATTGAATGCAAGTGAACTGAGCATTAGTCGTGGAGAAAAAACGATTCATGTTGAAGAATTTGTTCCTAATGTAATTGAACCAAGTTTTGGAATTGGTAGAATTCTCTACTCAATCTTTGAGCACAACTTTAAAGTTAGGGCAGAGGATACTCAAAGATCGGTAAGATTAACTAATAATTCCTCTGAAATTGTTGTACATTGTACTGGAAGTCAACGAAAACTGAAAATTTATACCATACATTTTTATAGTACTTGTCTTTGCCAACCGTTATTGCACCGGTGAAATGCTCAGTTCTACCTCTGAGCAATAAATCTGAATTTAATGCTTTTGTTACAAGTGTTCTTAAGGAATTGAGGAAATTTGATATTTCCGTCAAGGTTGATGATTCCAGTGGATCTATTGGCCGAAGGTAATTAGATTGTATTTGGAGATTACGTTTAATGGATGTTGCAAACTTTAACCCAATAATTTCAATCCTTCGTTGTCAGATATGCTAGAACAGATGAAATCGCAATCCCATTTGGAATTACCGTTGATTTTGAAACAACAAAGAATTATACTGTCACACTTCGAGAAAGAGATTCAACTCTTCAAGTTCGATTGCCTGTGAGTGTTACTTTTGACTTTCTTTTGAATAAATTAATTTAATTTTAGCTTTCTGGGATGATATTACTTTTAATTCGTAATTTTCTAGATTGACAAAGTTGGCCAAACTCTTCGGGATTTATCATTGGGAACACAAACTTGGGAGTCCGTCATGAGTGTCTATCCGAAATTTGAGACTCAAGATCTCAGCTAAATTATTCAGATATTAAAATTCATTTACAATAATTTCAAATTTGATTGGGGTCTTGGTTATAAAAATTTTCTTGGCTTTTGGATTAAAATAAAGGTTCACATTTCTGATATGTAAAGTGCGTTTTATGTAATGCTGGCCTTAATGCCCAAATTCTGGTTCAGTATCGTAATTACAGTAATAGTCGTAATCAGGAATTTCGAAAACGAAGTGCTTTTTTGGAATTTAGGCAACGGTAACGTGAGGAAATGTAATTATAATGCAACGAATGCAACCGTTTCAGTAATTCTTCAGAATTTTATTATGTGTAATACTTAAATTAGATCATTACACATATTATGGTTTTGGCAATTTACTGGACTTGAGTTGAGCCTAAACTTCCTTAGTAGTGGAAAATATTACAATGCGCACAAAAGTCCAAAATACATTTCTACGCTACATGAACATATTAAATCGCGCTTGTATGAAATATAGGACGAGACAAATGAAACAAGACAATTGAAAAACTCAAATTAATCAGCACAATTTCATGGCGACTACTGCTGCTATAGCAAGAATCACAATCATATTGGGTCGAAGAGTCACTGATGAGGAATCAGGAGTTGGTGAAGGAGCTGAAGTTGAAGTTGGGGTAGTATCTGGAGAAGAATCTGAATCCAATGTCTCTGTTTTGGTTCTTGGACTGAGTGGAGTGTCTTCGGATTCTGTAGGTGTTGTAGTGACAGTGATTTCACCGTCACAACTTTGTCTTGGGCCTGAAAATCCTAAAAGCAAGTTTAGAGGTAATATTCCACGATTTTCGAAAGAATGCTGTCCGAGATTATCATCCTGACCGATGCTCCAAATAATGTCCATCAGTTCGGACTGAAAATGACAAGAAATGGCTTGGCTTTTTCTCTGTATTCTTACCAAAATTAAGGATATGCTAAGCTAAACCAATCAAGACTTACCGTTATCTCTACATCATCCGGATCACAAGTATTTAGTTTACGATAGAACGATACTTTTGTATGTGTGTCATTTTCAGATATGTCACCATACACGTAGTCTTGATGAGCATCTAGAACCGGAATTGAATGTCCAACTCCGTGGCTATCCTGTATTAGTAAAGATAAGTTAAAAATATTTTCATATTCTTATAGTTTTGGATTTCCGGTTTTTACAAACTAACCAACAGATAGGCAGATCCATTTTTAACACCTGAAATCACAATGTCAGCCTTGTCCATTCCAGGTTGTTCCCCAGGTCTTACGAATCCAAATCCAATGTAGCCCAATGTTCTCACTTCTAATTTAATTCTTAGCTTTGTGTCATCTTCTACTAAATCCCAAGTTAATCTATAGTCTTCTCGTAGATCAGTTGCATGGGCAAAAGTCAGAGAGCAATAATTGACTAGTGCCAATACCAAAATAATGAACAATCGTAAAGACATAATATTAATTTACTCTCACTACTGTTGGAGCACTTGAGCTTTTGCTACGTCTTTTTTGATCTGGGACTGGATACTAATATTTTCCAATGAACTAGCAGAGAAACGCCTTAAAATCCATCCAAGAAGATAACAATTGAGACTGTCAGACATGATAAGAAATGAAACAGGAAGGAATAACATTGACATTGACATTGCATTCGAGATTACGTAGAGGAAACGACGTTCGTTGGGCTTGGTGAATAAGTGCCTAATCAGTTTAAGTCAAGTCGCTCGGATCAAATAAGCAGTTTGCTTTTAAAACGCTGCTATTATCTTTTATCGCAATACGATGCGACCATAGTACATTTTGCAGACAGGCAGACAATTACAATTACCGTGCATGGTTTTCCCTTGACTTGAGACTTTGGAGTAAAATTAATTAATTTCTTCTCCAACAAGATTTCTGGATGAAACTAAACGCGACATGAAAGGTTAATACCTAAAGGATTAATCCAACTTTCGGGGTCGAAAGCAAGATAGGATTTAACCTATGACCTCACAACTCAATAGTTGTTCCTTGGGTTAAGTTGAGAAAATTTTCCCAAACATAAAAAATGCCATTTGAGATACCCGCATTTGTTTGATTTTCATTTTCACTCGTCGCGTTCTCGTCGTCACGTCTGGTCCTCCATCGCTGTCATCATCTTTGATCCTTGATTTTTGACCCGTCCAGATCTCAAAAATTCACTAATCGAAAATGGCTTATATTTTTGATATTGGTCCGGACTCCCCAAAAAGAGAACCAACTCCTGAAGTTGAAGAAGAGGAAGTCGATAATTGGGCACCTGGCGAAGCAGGGCTTCGTAGATCAGAAATCCCGATCGAACCTTCGAAGTTTAGAATTCTGCTTAGGAATGAGGAGCAAGTCGTAAATAAAATCAAGGACGGCAGTGGTTGTATGTACGTGGATTTGAATGAAAAGCTAACCCAAATCGAAATAATGGGAGAACGCAAGCAAGTAAAATTGGCTGAAGCATTGTTTGCTGAAATCCTGGAATCTGCTGTGAAGGAAAAGACGCATGACACATCACCGAGTGAGATTCCAACGATTGACAAGATATCAGTTCCAATCCCACGTTCAGTCTTTGGCATGTTGATTGGGACCAAGGGAAGAACTATAAGGAACATCCGAGAGACGAGCGGAGCTGAGGTTTTGTTGGATGAATTAAAGGCTGTGGTCCGTATCGCTGGAGACCCCAATCAAATCAAGTGTGCGGAAGAAATGGTTAATGACATCATCGCATTGGGTCAAGATTATGAGCAAGCTGGACTTGAGAAAAGGTCAATTCCGATCGATCGCTCTAGGTTTGCAATTCTGATTGGGAGCAGAGGTGCTACAATCAATCGCATTCGTGATTGTAGCGGAGCTGAAGTGATGCTGGATGAATTCAAAGGCATGGTTCGAATTTCTGGAGGACTGGAACAAGTCAAGTTAGCGGAAAAATTGGTTTCGGAAACTCTAGAGCGCTACACGTATGCTGGGGGAAGATACAAACAAGAGCAAGACCGGAGCCAAAGCCAAAACTAAGCGATACATGCAAAAAAATAAGTATACGTATGTAAGTTAGCTCATATAAAGTTGTCTTGTCATTAACATTGTGCGTGGTGTAAAGTTAGCAGAATTGAATCCCCTTTCATGTATGGTGGGAAGTTCAGTTATGTAAAGTGTTCTCATGTGTTGAGCTGTGCATTAGTCTAGTATGTTTATGTCAAGTGCCGGCTTAGTGTAGGATAATAATTCTGTCTAGCACAATGTCCTCTTTTATAAATTGTACGTTCACTTATGAGAAATTGATAAAATAAAATGTAATTGCACTGGAAAACCATGTTAAAGTCTAAACTTCAAGTGGCAATGCTGAACTTTTGCATGTATTCAAACAGTGAGAGTGGCTCTCAAAGTTATATTTTGTTTTATCCCCAAGTCAGTTCTACTTCTTCGTTCTTGGCCTCGAGAGTCAAAATAGTTTTCCCTGTATAACGTTAAAAATGGATCATAAAAATGCTAGCCCTGCGAAAAACTTTTTAGCTGGAGGGTTCGGTGGAATGTGTCTTGTATTTGCTGGACATCCGTTTGATACTGTTAAGGTAAGTAGAATTGCTTACCTGTCGGGTTGAGTTTTGAAATATAGTCAAGATTCTAAATATGTTTGCACTTAATGTTTAGGTCAGACTCCAGACCATGGCGATCAGCACCAAAAGCGTCGTAGCAGAAGCAGCAGGGCCAGTGACGGCTGGCCAACTGCCAGGTTATTCAGGAGCATTCGATTGTTTCAAGAAAACTTTAGTTACGGAAGGAGTTACCGGATTTTATAAAGGTTGGGTAAGAATTTCACGACTTACAAATTCATAAGGTGGAGAAATACTTGTGAAATTGTAAAAATTACACGCATCGTAATCATATAAGTAATTCAGAGTAACAGAAAATACGAAAGTGTATTTTTATTCATACCGTAATTTTGAAGACAAGTATTTTTCCTACCTCGGATTAAAGTGCACACTAGTAATTACAAAATTATTTTTGTATCTAGGAATGGGAACTCCATTACTAATGGTCAGTCCATTATTTGCTCTTGGATTTTTTACTTATGGATTGGGCAAAAAGATGGCTACTTATACATCCAGTGCTCCAGCCAACACTCTTCTTACTCCAACTCAACTATTTTGTGCTGGAGCTTTTTCAGGCACAGTTGCCTCTTTCGCAGTTACACCAATCGAACGAATCAAATGTTTGCTGCAGGTAAATTGGTTGTACGACTACCGAAACCGATTGAGTTGCCATTGTCTTTACAGTTGTCTTTTATGAAATTACAGGTTCAAGTTTCAGAAGGTACGGGTCCCGTAAGAAAATACACAGGACCAACGCATTGTGTGGTCACTCTTTTGAAGGAAGGTGGAATTCCAAATTTGTACAAAGGATTTGGTGCAACTTTCTTAAGAGGTTAGTGTGAAACAGCAGCTGTGTTCAAATTAATTTAGAGTATCTTCAAAATATTTTACTGTGTGTAATACTGTGTGTAATTACTTTTCTCTCAGGAATTCCCCAGGCAGGACTTTATTTTATGACCTATGAACTTCTTAAGCGTTCATTCGTTGGGGAAGATAAATCTGGGAAATTAAGTCCAGGAAAAACATTATTGGCGGGTGGATTGACTGGGATAATCAATTGGACATTTGTTCTTCCCTTGGACGTCATCAAAAGCCGTATTCAGACAGGTGTGCTAATTAATTAGTTTAATTGAAATGACATAACTTGATAGTGTGTAATATTATATTTTGCAGCTGGTAAAGGAGAATATCCTCGTGGATTACGTGATGCATTACCGCAGTTACTTCGGACAGAAGGGGTCAAAGGTCTTTTCAGAGGAATCGTTCCAGTTTTCCTCAGGGCTTTTCCTGCCAATGCTGCTTGTTTCATGGGATTTGAGACTTTTATGAAATTCCTCAATTGGGTTGCACCTGAAGACTTTTGATGTATACTATAAAATTAGAACTAATTTTGCAGTATGACCAAAATAATATTTTTGTAATCTTTCCGAGAGTGACAAGACTGTTACGTTGCATAAATTTTATTTTGCTGAAAAAATAAACGAAAAACTAGTCCAGAATAGAGCAGTGATTTATTTTAGACTTTTTAGCTTGTTAGATTTTTGATAGACGCTGCGAATGTGCTAGCCCAAGGTAAAAATAATAGAACCGAGTCGAGCTCAACATTTGAAAACCCATAAGAAAACCTTCAGTCAGGCCAAGCCGACGCGTTTACACGTCAGACTCAGGCTTCACCTCTTGTCTACTTAATTCAATTATTTAATTATTTGTTTAATTTGCCCAGATAAACACTGGGTTAGGGTCAGAGGTCACATTGTTTAGAAATCGACGTTTGAAGCTTCAACTTTGTCATTGCCCATTACGAAATTGCGATTGTTTTTGTTATCGAATTTTCGAATCAAGCAAGGTAATAAAATAACTCAACTCTACAGGGACAGCATGTTTAATCATAACTTTTTGTAAGCGTAATGTAATTATTTTTAGTCGTTTGTTACAGCGTTAGCTGATTAGCACGAATTTAGAATACGTTTCGAAGAATAGAAGAATTCCAGTCAGAGTCAGTCAGTGCATTTATTTATTTGCAGCAAGTCACAAGTCTTATCAAATTCAGATTACATTGGATTGGAAGTGGACAAGGATTAATTTGACCTGTAGAGGTAAGTAAAGTTTGGTCAATAACTTCTTTCAAAACATTTGAATCACTCGTCAAGCAAGGCCCTTGTCCATTAACTTTAGCAGTGACAATGTTTTTCTGATTTTAGTTGAACAAGCGAGGTCACGCTGGATTGGAACAGAGGCCCACCGGCAGGGCGAGGAATGGCTAGCCGAAATCCACCACCACCACCAGTTTTGACCTCTGATCGAAGTCGCTCTAGACACTCAAAATGCGTCCCACTCAAGGTAAAGTTTAAAACTAGCCATTCATGAATCATGATGGATATGAATAATCTTCAAGCCAAATATTTAACTGAATGTATTTTTATATTTTCCACAGGCACAACCAAGGAAGCGCCAGGTCACGCTCACCAATTCATCGTCGCGATTTTGGACCGAGTCGTTTCCATGATGAAAAAAGATCGTCCTAGAGGCAGACAACGTTCACCAGATTATGGTGACAGGTGCGACAGAAATCAAGAATTTCCATTTACCCTGGCTGGGCTAGATTGTGTGCCCGTCTGTGGGTCTAGAGCGCATTGGTTACCAATTTTGTTTCTTTGAATCTAAAAATTCAGAAAGTTATCAGCATTGAAACCATCCATCGGCATGCTTCCTCCACCTTCGTCGCTTGGTGGAATTGGAAATAGCTTTGGTCTGGAACCATCAGTTAGTCGAGTTGCTGGATTAACTGAAAGGGAAATCATTCGACGTATATTGGCTCCGGAAAATGTTGCAATTCCTCGTCGAGCTGGTGAAGGGGCCAGGCCAATTTTTGAACGTGAAGAACTTCGTGAATCGATCGAAAGACGAGTACGTTCTGGGGACAATGACATGAATCCTTCATTGGTTGAACAACGAGTAGTCGCAATTATAAGGTATATTCCCAATATTACTTTTTGCAGAATACAAATATTCACATACTTCTTCATTTCAGAGAACCAATACTCCCAGATCAATACTTAGCATCTCGTTCTAATCTGCAGCCAATACCATCATCATCAGCTAGAGCTCCTGTTGATATTTCTGAGAGACAAACAACTTCCACTGGGGTTAGCTATAGACTCAAACCAACAACTCCTGCTGGAAGCTATGGAGCGACAACTCGAGCAAGATCAGTGGAGAAACCTGGTTTTGATCGTGATCGTGAACGCTCACGTTCACGTGAACGTCTTGGCCGATTTCCTAGAGGACTTGAAGGTGGAGACCGTAAGAAATTCCAAGATTCAAGACCAAAACTTGAGAGTCGAGAAAAG